>JAODVQ020087032.1:0-17390 GCA_025400075.2 Phenganax stokvisi
GAAGTAGTAGGGAGGATACCACCATTTAGGTTTAAAAGCACGTGAAGCTTTCCATATTTTACAGAAGTTGGCTAGAAATGCAGACACTATAGTGAAATGCATGCACCTTAACAGCATGCCTGCATACGTGTTTTATGGGAAATTGATGTGAAATCAAAGCATCAGAGCATGTCGGTTATGACTGAATGTGCTTTGTAATGAGCCACTAATACCAGTTAATGGGAGTAGGATTATAAAATGCATAGTGTGCTTGTATCTGTGTATACAACTATCTCTAGCACCTTGGGCTAAATACCAGTCGTGCTCATATATACCATATTTAATATACACTCTAATTCACCTAATTAAAATATGTACGTGTAATTGTTGTTTATGCTACATGTCTTGCAACAGGCAGAAAGAGGCCGCCGTTCAGCCTGATGCTATTTCGCAATCAACAGAGACTGACTCAGCCCCACAACCCACTCTTCCTGCTCCTGATCGTCCTCCTAAGAAGGCAGAGTTATCGGGGAATCCTCTACCTTCTCAACCCTACCCCAACCTTCCTCCTGGTGTTGGAAGTCCAAGTCATGTTCCGGGATACACTCCAATAGATGCTCATCAAACACAGCAACTCGATATCACCAAACTGAAACAGGTTCAAATGGAGCAACAGCAAGCATTAATAGGAGGTCAAGCCTCCCTACCTATGTCAGAAGCACCAAAACTAGAAAACCAACAATTGCAACCCCTACAATCAGGTACCAATGGGATGGGAGCTAGTGATGGTGGATTCATACCTCCCTCTCTTCACGCTGTGTCTGTCCCCTCAACACCAGTTACTGCTGCCACAGATGCTCTTAACAATTTGAACACTTTACTAGAGACAAACCCCGATCTTACACAGCCTCTTCCACCATTGCAACCAAGCTCTGAGGGCAGTGCAGGTGTAATTGATCCGACCTTATTGCCACAAAGACCTCCAAAACCTGCCCATTTGAAGGCAGAGCCCCTTCCTAGTCCATTTCCTTCTTTTCCTCCTGCTTTATCTTCTGAGGGACAGAACACACTATTGCCTGCGGGCTCTAGCTCTACTGGAGATCATCATCAGCCTGATAATACCACCAGTCAGTCTGGTCTCTATCAAGATCCAACACAGTCTAGTGGATTGTATAATACTTTACTTCACGACACAAGTCTCGGTCAACAGCAGCCTCAACACAGTGGTAGTAACGTTGTTCCTCATTCAACTACCCTGCCTACTGTGCTACCCACTACTTCTCCTCCACCTCCTTCTACTGCTACAGTTGAAAGCAGTATATCTCCTCCTCCACTGTCCAATCCTGGGATTGGACACAACCCATTACCATCAACTGTCCCATTATCGTTGCCCATAACTCCTCCTCCTCCTCAGTACCAGCCTAATATTAACATCCAGGCTGGTGAGGTGACAGTGGCCACCAGCTCCATTCTTGCACCCATTCCGTCAGCACTGCCAGTACCATATTCCAGCTCCTCTACCAGTCTCCCTACTTCCCCATCACCACACCCTCCCACCTCCTCACTTTCACCTCCCCCACAAGAACCAGTCACCGGAGCGTCGTCACCACCAATAGGCAATGTCTCAATTCAGCCAACTCCTTTACTTCAGGAAGACACAGTTGTCCCATCCATGTCTCCATCTATACTCAAAGAGAGTACGCCAGACACTCAATCAGTTGTCACTTTACACACTACAATGCCCCACACTAGTGGCACAGTAGTAGACAGTCATTCACCAGCAATCAACACCAATACGACTGTTAGCGTCACAGGAATTACCGGCACTCCCACCCATTCACTGTCACTGCGAGGTGACAAAGAGCAGAGGGAAATTCCAGACTCTGTAATTCCAGAAGGTAGTGTTTCGGGAACCGGAGATCGGGTATCGCACGTAATTTCTCATGATGTTAGCGGTGTCCAAACAGTGACCCTCCCTGAAACAGAGCCTCAAACACAGCCACACGTGGCTGCACCTGTTTCATGCGGTGGTCTCTCAGTATCGACTAATGTACCACTGGAACCTAATGATCTGTCAAATGTGGTGTCAACAGGTGTCACCGGTATTGGTAATTCTCATCCCAATCTAACCACCTCCCCCGTGCCCTCCAGTAGTGCTAATATTTCATTATCGTCTTATATCCCTACCAATCCAATGTTACCACATGGTGCTATAGTGTCCCCACAATCTTTCACTGATCCATCTATCACTACTACTACTACTGTTAGTCCAATCACTACTATATCTCTGCCTGTTAGTCCAGTACATTCGGTACCACCATCGAGCTCTCTTGCTAGTCCATCGTTGGCCTTGTCAAGTATTCCCGGTGTGGTACCACTGCCACTAGCAAACATTGGACCACTCTCGACTCCACTTCATCTTGAAGGTGCTTCGATGGCTACTGAACTAATGCTTGACACACTGCCACAACAACAGGCTATTCAACAACTCAAGAAGGAGATTGAAGTGCTCAAGACAGAGAGAGAGGCACAGACAAAGCAAGAGGTGTCCTACCGGCAGCAAGTGGCTCAGTTGCAACAGGAAATACGTACATCACAGTTGAAACAGGAACAAGAAAAGGCAGCAGCATTTGACCAACACTCGAGTCTCACAAAACTTTTGGAACAGCAACAAAAGTTGTTTTCTCAGCAGCAGAACCAGATAGAGAAACTTAGCCAGCAGGATGAGTCACACAGGAAGGAATACCTCCATGTGGAAGAAAAACTACGTGAAACTCTACGTACTGAGCAAGAAATAAAACTGTCACTCCAAGGCCAGATTCTTCAACTGACGCAGGAAAATCAGAAACTGAACCAGACCATTCAAACCCAGTCCCAGCAGGTACAGACCCTCCAACTACAACTGCAGCAGTACAGCATTCACATCCAGGAGCGAGACAAGCAACTGATAGCGCTCAGAGATCAACACAATGAGATAGTCGGTAAACTGGTGAAACAGTCACAACAGAAAATCCAAGAGCTCCAAATACAGTTGAGCCAGCGACCACAGGAGAGACCACAGCAAATGCTGCCACAACCACTCAAACCCACCGTTGTTCAACATCAGAAACCCAATCCTCAGCAGAACCAGGATCTTGGTCCGACTAATATTCAACACCCAAACCTGCCTCAGCCACTTCAACCCAATGTTCTTACCCCAAGTCATCAACCACCATCAATACCACAACCTGTGAGCTCTACCGGTGGTGCAGTACAACCACCTCCACAACATCAGGGAGTAGGTGGTCATCGAACTAATGAATCGGTATCTGACCAGAGGATGATGCAACAGGTGAGACATCCTCATCCCCAGCAATTTCAGCCATCCCCAGCAAATAGTCAGCCATTATCGCAGCCATCACGTAGTTCACCAATGAACCAGACACCACCCTCAATGCCTGCTCAGCGACAACATCCTCAAATGCAGCAGATGCACGGGCAACCACAAATACGACCGCCTCCTCAGTCTCTTCCTCCACTCCCTACTGGCAGTCCCGGTGTTCCCCAACCTCCTTCTGGAATACTATCACCTTCGACACCACAGAATTTTGGTCCAGCAATTAGACAAGTTTCTCATCCACCTGCCCTGCAGTCTCAAGGATCATATCCCTCTCACATTGCTCAACACCCTCAAAGACCACAGTCTCACATACATCAGCCAGTTCCCAACTCGGTCTTTCCATCGCAGCCCTTAGTACAACAGGTTCCTTCTACCTCACAGCCAATGATGGTCCCCCAGCATGGTGCTCCGGGTGGGCAGCAGGTACTGTCCCCACAACCTCGATCCCAACAACCCCAGGACATTGGAACAAGGTTCCCTCACAATCAACAGATGATGCAACAGCCAATGGCTCTCAATCAGCCATACGGTCACAATATTCAGCAGGCTCCTCAAGTAGCTCAAGCTCAGTATCGTCCTCGGGCACCTTGATTTATTTTTGTCATCATTATTACTGTCATCATAACACATTAACTTATGTTTTTGAAGCATTGATTAGTGTATGTACAGTCTTTATAAGTGTTTGACTATTGTGTTACAGTAACTGAAACACTTGCGTACCTAGCGTGTTTGTTTTGCCAGTCATAAGCGGAAGTCTGACGCGTGTTTGCAGTTTTGTTCGGACTTTCCGTCAGCGTCCGGCTTTTGGGACTGGCGCGGGAAGGCCACTCTCCGTGATGTGTGGTCCATGATAACTGGTACAGTACCTGGGACAGTAATGACTATAAAAGCTAGCGACTGGCTGGTAGTGGAGTCAACTACACTGCATCGGCTGAGACACCGTTCCTAGCTTCGTTGAGAGATTGGCCGGTGAAATGCCCGGGCTCGCTATACTACTTTTCTTGCAACTGTGCACGTGGGCTGGTGTCGGGGCGTCTGCTGCACCGCCAGCTACTCGTAACTCGATAAACTGCTCCAGCCAAGGTATGCCCTTTAAAATAATAGTAAACTCTACATAATGGGAATAAAGTGGTGCATTGTTCATCTACTATTGTATTTATAATATCACTATTTTATTTTGTAGTTACAGAAGCCTGCATCATATCCTTACTAGAGGAGGAGCTTTTTCCTTTGAAGCAATCCCTCAGAAATGCCTCCAGTTTTAACTACGCCATTGTGAGTGAGATTTATTCTGCTGTGATAGATTGTCAGGCATAGAGATGCTGACACTTTCTTAGTTTTCAGAATTATGTTTCATTTTGCAAGAATAATTTTCCAGAACTAGCTAGAAAACTGAATATTATCAGTAGTAGATTAACAAGCATATTGGCTGACAGGTCAGTTAGATGTGGTGCATCAACACCATGGTTATGTAATAGTCTGAATAGTATCAACTATTCACACTATGTCAACTGTGGTTAAAAATAATATTTGTATTATACATACACTTGAATCCTTGGCTGGTTGATTTACTTAATTTCATTTTGGTCGTAGCCACTTTCTAACATGTATATACATAGCCTATGTGACACCTTACGATGCAGGACATTATGTTGTCTGCTGGTTATTATAGGTGACTCCAAAATGGTGAGTTTGCCAGGTAGCATTGCATCCACAGGTAATAGAATCAGCTTGGGTAATAGTATAAGCTTGGGTGAGTGTTGGATACCAGCCACGCTATAATTGTCTGTTGTCTAGTGTGGTATAATAAGGTATTGTAATTCATCATAAAACTAACTATTATTACGTATGTAGGTCAGTTTAGTTTGTTGGTAAGATTTAATGCATGACTAACCCTTGGCATGCATGTGCCAAATTGATCAGGGACACATTCTAGATTTCCCCCTATAACTTCATTATCAATAATTAATTTTTCCACATAGAAACTTTGTATACATTGCAATGGGTTATAAAGGGTGAATGTTTAACATTGTGGGGTTGCGATCACAGCTAGCTACATGGACTACGTCACAGACCACACACACTAGTACATGCCATGCATTTGCATAGCATACTAGCTAAACATGCAACACATTTTTTCCATTTCGTTCATGCACAATCTACTTAGTCGCAAATTTAGAACACAACATAATATAGTTGGCAATGGATGACATTATAAACAGAAAAAATTCACCATCGGAGCAAATATATAGCTTGTTCAACATACATTCCATATCATAGCTTATACAAAGCTTGTTCCTACAAAGATAATCGACATGGATTATGTTTGAAATGACACATTAAGGGAGAACATAGCATCCTACTTTCTAAATCTCCTATATACTTGTGCAATCATTTGGCCAAGGATATAGAGAGATAATACATGAACTAAAATGCATGAACTTAGTTCATCTGAGTTTAAATCATGGTCTGCTTCCATTTTATAATGCTTGCATTTCACCAACAATAATCACCTTCAACGTGTCTATGCTGTACGTACCAACATGAATAGTGAACTACGTTGTATACAATAATATTATATTGAATGTATGGCACTTAGGGTTCAGCACTTTAATGCTTTTCATTGATAATAATTTTGGTGTTTATGAAGGATGAAGGTGTGAGGGCATACCACATGATCTCTGACAAGGTAACCTCTCTTGAGCCGGAACTCTCTCACACTAGTCTAATGCTCCCTCAGCTCTATAGCATAGGAAACTCCATTCTCCAGGTAACAATATCTTGACTAGCACATCATTGACTATGAGCACCGAAGCAATACATGATTGTGTCAAATACTTTAACCTGTGGTGTACATAGTCTAGAATTCATTCTAAGGACTGCTCTGAGGGCTGCAGAAATGTGAGCATGAAAGTTGATCACCCTGCATGGCCCTAACAGACCACCTGCCTTTATCAATCATTCTAGCGCTTAGTTACGTATGCATTATTAATACCGTATAGCGCTTATATTATTTCACGGGTCTAAATTTTTGTGAATCGCTGTTTTGAAGGAATTCGTTGAATAAATTTCGCGAATACGTGTTCCACCCTGTTTGCGTGACAGTGCAGGGTCCTATTTTCGTTGAATTAATTTCGCGAACACTTTCAAATCTGCGAAATTTGCAAAATTAAAGACCCGCAAAATATAAGCTCTATATGGTAGTCCTGAACAACTAAAGTGAAGTGTAGAATGTAAGATTATAGAACTTAGGTGTATGTATCCCCGATCTTATGCATGATTCAGCTTGAGGCAGGGGAAGTTAAGTTAGCAGATGTGATGTCAGATATGAACTAGGCACTAGTTAAAGAAAGGGAGCAATGCATTATAAGAGCAAACTTTTAATATTTCCAAAAATAAAACAATCAGGAACAACGGGACATAGTAAAAGAATGCAATGTTTCTTGGCTTGTAATAAATTTAGCCTTACTGCTATATACAGTCATTTAATCAATACTTAAGTTAAGTTATAGCCCTCTTTGCTTTTGTCATTGGGCAGTGCCATTAGAAAGAAAACATAAATTCTCACCCTACGTCTGTTTAACACAAATGTTACAACTGATATTAATTTTATTACCAAAATAATCACCTTTAATAATAACCAATAATGTATTATAAAAAGTTTCAGGGAAGTTATGGTTAATATTATTGGTTCAGTGAACCGACTATATTTATTTCCTCATTTCTGACATTTTCCAAGAGCTCCGTGATACTCGATAGCAACTAAAGATTGTAACTCAATGAGTGGATGTGTTTCGGGTTCAAAAATAAGCACAAAACACCTGCAAGAAGTCACATAGACCTATTAAACATCATTATATCTACATGTAGCTCTAAGTATAACTACATACAATACCTGTATAATATTAGTATACATTATGCATTTTAATATTATGTATGATACGTATCTACATAATAACTGTATAACGTGTATCTACATATCTGTATCTGCTATGTATGTATGTATCAAGCAATATAGCTGTATACTATGTATGTACATAGCTATTTTACACACCCACTGTCTTGAAAGTGCACAACAAAATGCCGGCACCTCACTTGATATTGATTCTATTGCATTTTCACCTTCTCGCACGGTGGTCCAACATGTGCACCCTGGTGACGTCTCTCTTCCCTCCCCCACCTTCTCACCCACCCCGCTCTCGCACACACACGCTGCGGCTTTGAACAGAAAGTGAACTACCTCTACGAACATCTGACGTCTGCAGAGGTAAGTCTATACATATCCCTGGCACCAGACACATTACGTATACATACCTGCTATACAAACACATTACATTTTGAAGTGTTATCCAACTCCTTTTCCTGTGTGTGTGTGTGTGTGTGTGTGGTGGTGAGATTTGTGACGCAATGTAAAAGAAGTTTATATTTCAATAATAATACTATTAATACATTACGTGTGCAATTAGCGGTAATAGTTACCAGTTAAAAAATGCCCGCATAGCATCCAATAGTTAATAAATCAATCAAGTTTATGATAGTTTAGTGTAATTATAGGAGATTATGTTGTGGGATTGGTTCAAAAGGATATAATCATGTCTGGATGAGAAGCATTACTGTAATTTGATGGATGAACGAATCACAACATATATAATAATGACACTGTTTGTAGAGTTAATGCGTCACTTGGCACCTAATCCATTCTTTGATTTTGCTTTTGATTCCATTTCCAATCATATAACATTATCCCAGTCCACACCACTATGTCTCGGCAAAACAGTCTTAAACATTGTATGTAATAATTATTAATCTGTTCTACACTATGACACTTTAGCCAATCAGCAGTGGTGAAATCTGAGCCATATCAGAATTTCGTGGGGTCATGGCCATCCAAGCTGTGCCTCATGACTCTGCTATTGAGTGTGTGAGATTGAAATTTGCAGCTGCTGGTGCTATGAGATGTCTATTAGAATACAAACACTCTACTCTGTGTTTATGTGTGTACCTTTGAAATCTTATGCTGTTCATTTAAAGGACTCTATGACTGGTCACTATCTATCTATAGCAGGTGAATAAAGAGTGGAGCATCGGGTTACTACTGGAGCAGACGTCTATTCTACTGAGACACATAGAGATGAATGCCTCACTAGTCAGTGCTATTTCCGTCACTTCACTTAGTGAGTCCCAATCCCGTACAATGGAACTCTCATACATAGTTTTGGTTGTTCACGAACTCTATATGAGTAACTTAATAAGTAACTTCCCTAGACATTCATATCCTATGGCAAGAATGTAATTTCACGGTTGATGACTCACTGTTTGTGTTTCAATGAATTGTAGAATAAACACAGCCAATTGTTATGTAACCAATGAATAGAAGTCATTCAAATCACTATATATACCTCTAGTATGACTCATTATTGTGTCATTCTATCTTAGAGTGGATAGTATGTATTTACAGTACATAGATTCAAGGGATGGATTTGTATGGAGATTGAGGGATGGATCTTTACAATGTAATAATATATATAGATATGTTGGACTCTCTGCGAAATCTGACAGCTGAAGCTGATCACACTAAAATGGATCTGATTGTGGCTATTCACCGAGTACAGAGCATTGTAACCAATCTCGCTGCATCCCTCAAGACTACTTTAGATCTCAAATCATCTGTGGCGTTTTCTAAAGTCAATGATAGTGTGCTGGAAACATCACTCCATCTTGCTATTGAACAGACTGCACTATTAAAGGCACAGAAGGCTCTGGGTGAAATCGTTTGGCTGGGAGAGAGAATAAACAGACTTGGACTGCCAGAAATTAACAGATCCCTGGACAAAGGGAAGACTGATCTGACACGTGCAGAGGAAAATGAACAGGTGAATCATTAGTTTCAGTTAGTTACACCATTGATTGATTTTGATGAAGTATAATGTTACTTGATGCCATTTTGATAAATATTGTTAACAACAACCACTCAAGATTTCCTTCATCACTGTTAGTGTTAGGTTACACAAAAACTGGTGACACTCTGGGTGCACCTGTCCCCACTAAGTGATATGCTTGCTTGGCACAGTGGAGATAATATTTCACTGATGTCAGAATGGACCATGGGATAGGGTTGGACCTCTTTCTTTGAAGTGTGTTGGAGTTGAGTTGGTGTCAATTCCCACAGGACATTCTCAAAGAAAGGGCAGAGCTAGTAGAGGTGGAGAGCGCTATTGAATTACTGCTGAACAGTGTGGAGAGGATTACCAGGAATATTAGTGTTATAGACAATGTCACGGCTCAAAATTTGCAGGTGTAGTTATTATGGTCGATTACATTTTTCCTCCTCCTCTCTCTCTCATGACTCTGCCTCCATTTACTCCTTTTCTCTTCTTGTTCTTCTCTCTCCCATTTGCTCTCCAATTCCCTTTATCAATTTATGTATTATCTTCATCCCTTTCTAGCTTTAATAACCTCTATTCTCTCTGTATTATTATCTTTCTCAACATAGTAGGTATTATTCCCTGGTAGTTACTTCATTTAAGACTTCATAAAATATACCTACTCAGCATAGTGTCAACAAAGACACTAAATATACTATGTATTATATGAGTATTGAATTTATTATTACTAGGAGAATGTTAAACATTGTTTGCTCACGCTACTTTACGTGAAGCATGCGCGCAACTGTTGCAAAGATATATAAGCCCACAATTTACGTAGGGCATGTGCAATATGTTGGTCGACGACAAGACAACAAAACAACAACATATATGTGCGTGACGAACCAATAAGTATGGCTTGCTTCGCTCACAATTAGTTTTGCAAAATCAGCATCTTTTGTGAGTCTTAAAAGAAGTAACAATCGTCTAGCTCTGTAATCTTGGTGTTGTGTGTGTGTTATAGGATACAGGACGATTGCTGAACATGACTACTCTGATTATTGCCAACCATGAGGAGTACAGGAAGAGATTGGAGATACTAGAATCCAGGCCTGATACAGTCATTGTGCATGCTATCAATCTAGGTCAACTCACCGAGAGAATTCAAAGGTGATAACGATCTTGTGTGCCCTACAATAGTCTGTATCTATACACTAGGCTTCATGAGATCACTTTTTAAATATTTGTTCTCATTATGTACAGGCGTGGAGAGAAATTTCTTGATACAGAGTATGCAAATGAGTTTGATAGGATCTCTGTCATCAATAGTACAGTTTATAAGTCACTGGATATGATTCAGGATGGTATCTCACAAGTCCAATCACTCTCTGTACCAGGACTGGCACTGAAGAAGGCCATCAGGGATGGTCGTGTCCTTGCCAAGGCTGCTCTGAACATTACTATACCTTCAATCTCTAGAACAAGTAAGAACATTATAGCTACATAAACTACTACTAGATCTTAAGAAATTATAATTGTGTCCCTTTGCCTTTCAATATAATTCTGCACCCTTCATGATAACTGCTGCTAGTTTCTGTTTTCTTTTCGTATAATGCTCATGTGGTAGCTAGCATAGTACATAGGATACATATCACAAAACTTGTGCTCATTATCTGTGGTGTGTATCTGTAGAGAACCAGCTGAAGGAACAATCAATAGTCTACACCAGTGTCTCTTCTACATATCTTAATGTTTCAAACACAACAGTTCATTGTAAGTAATCATCTCAAGCCTAGGATATTCAGATGATACGTATTACTTATACTCATATTTTTTGTACTCTATGGTACGTAAATGATGCTGTATTTATCTTCCATTCAAAGTGATATGCTGTTTCAAGTTTAAATACACCCTTGCTTTTTACTTTCTTATTCACAGTTGATCTTACTGAGTCTACAATTCAAAATGAAGTCTCACATATCACACAACGTTTAACTGATATCAAGAGAACTATACAGAAAATCAATGGCACAATTGCAGGGGTATCCTCTATGATCCCTGTAATTGATGTAGAAGCAACTACAACATTGATCAGAAATAAAACATCTGCTTTTGCAGGGATACTATCCAACTTGCTTTCTAATAGTAAGCAGATTGTATAGGTCATTAGGTTGAAGTGCTATAGGTTACACTGTTCATTCCTTACATATTTTTATAACTCTGACAGCTTGCAGGTGTGTGTTCTGTAGCAATTAACCTATTGCATAGGTGTCTTATTATTTACACGTCACTACCTGTAAGAGCTATTGGATACTAGTGATACTGATATCCACCTTCTTGTGTTACAGCCAGTGAGGTGGCCGGACAGCAACAGAGGTTGCAGTATGATTTACAGAATGTGTCACTGAGAGTAGAGAATAGGAGTATGTCAGAGATAATGTTGAATGAATCACTGAATCATGTTGTGTCACTGGTAGCAGATACTCTCTATCTCATTGATCAGGTGAGCTGAACAGATGCATGTTATGGAGTAATCATACTATTATATTTGATAAATCTACATATAATAATTATATCTTATGGTTCAAAAAAGTGATATAGCTTTTTTACATCTATATACCTTTGTATTATTTAGATGAACTACCCATTAGAATTTAAAGAGAATTCTACCATACTGGCAGTGAGGTTTGAGGATCTGATGAGTGGTGGTCGGCTGAGTACAGAGTTTCGCAGTCTTGCAGTTCATTTCAGTCCCAGTTCAATCACCAACTCTGTTCTCCTTCACATTGTGTCTTATGGCATACGACAGGTCTTGCTATACTCAACACTATACATTTTTAGATAATGATACAGTTTATATCGGAGGATTACAGTTTGTTCTGACTGTATATCTGTCTGTCAGTCTCTATATTTGTGAGCATGTCTGCCCAGCTGCCTGCCTACCCTGCCTGCCTATATCTGTGCTCTCCTTCTACATAGTTTCATGAATACTACACCTGGGTATTTCAAGGAATTCACAGTGGCAACATCAACTTAGCATGATAGCAACAGCATGTGCTGAGACTGAGTGTGTACAGTATGTTGCTAATCAGCCATAGTGATGTACAGCTATCCATGCTGTATATACCATGTTAAGAAACTATTGAAATTTGTTTCAGGCCCTGACAGAGCTGGTTGTTGAGATGATTGATGAACACATTAGAGTGACATTCAGAAGGGTCTTACGTCGAGGAACAAACCATTTGCTGTCTCTCTCTGTGTCTGATATTACCATAGTACCAAATACCAGTTACTCTCTCTTCATTTCCAGGTCAATCAAAATAATTTCAAACTAACCTATTTGCAAATCACCATACTACGTATGTTTATAGTTGGAAGTGTAGTAGTTGTATATAGTGCAGGTGGAATTAAAGTTCATTCTTTCTCTGTGTCTTATTGTATCAGTTTGTTGATTTTGTAAAATTTATAGGTATTATTCAGCCCTATGCACTCTCTTCTACACATTTACTGGAGTCTCCAATTAATTAAAGTCATTTAGTGTGCATAAAGGGCCTTCCCTAATATGCATGATTCTTTCTTACAAAACACTATTATTATTTCCTCTAATATTACAGAACTGGAGTCAATGTTCACATAGAGCTGAGAGAGGAATCATCACCAGATGGCAGAGTGTCCCTGGTGGACAGAGCAAGCTCCAGTGTTATAAGAACTGCTTTCACTTCAGCTAGTTTTCTCTCGACTGCTTCTCTCCATGTCACTGGCAGTTCTCCACAATTTCAGGTTACTGAATACACAGTAATAAACCATTAATACTACAGTTAACCAGTTTGAATTTGTATATAGTCAATAATAATATTATTACTACTTTTATATTAGAGATGATACATAAAGCCAATGGTCTGTATAGTAAGACATTGAGAAAAGTAACTTGTTGATTAACAATGATATTCTATATATAGGACAACAGAGGGAAGTTCAGAGGGTGTGTTGGACTACTGGTGATAAACAACCATCATTTCAATCTGTGGAATCTCTCTCTGAGTGGAGGAGTCACTAACATCTCTCCTTGCTCTGGAAACTTGTAAGCAAAATGGAATGTATCTATGTAAATAATTATAATGTAGACAAGAATACTTTTCAACACATTATTATGCATAGTGTAGTTATTTGATTGCATATTATTTCTATTATTACAGTAGTGGAGTTGGTGGCAGTGGAAGAGGACCTATTCTAGAGTTAGGTGGTTGGGAGTATGCTCGCCAGGGAATCAATGGGTCATTCCTACCTGTTGCAATAGAGTTTAAAACTCTGTTACCTAATGGACTACTGCTCTATAGCCACAGCTCCAATATTTCTCAGGTAGTTTATTATGTCTTATCATGTCATGGTACATATTTGTAAGCGGTATTTATGGACATAGATGATGTAGATACCTTTGCTAACTTTTGAGATATTATGCTAATATTATGGGAACTGTTTGTATTTCCTCGTGACAAGGAAGTAGACATGTTGTCAAAACCTTCATTAAGAGGCAGGAGGATATGGTACCAATTAGTAGTATTAAAAAGATGAGGAATGCCGCTGGACTACTGTGAAATCATCACACATGACCTTGTTTGATAGCAGGACCCTTTATTGTTTACTGAGCTATGCTAGAATCCTTTTCAAAGATCTTTAAAATGTTCTCAAAATCACGTCACAAATCAAATAATATGTAGGTACTAAACTCTTGCTCGGTTTACCTGGATCAAGGGAAGATTGAGGTGAGACTCAGATCAGGAGACAGGCAGAGAACACTGACCTCTTCTCAAACCTATAACAACGGAGTTTTGACTGTAGCCAGAGTAGAGTTAGATAATAATAGACTAGTCCTCAGGACTAGGAAGGAAACAGTTAGAAAGAGACTTGGGAACCTACCCTCTGAGACTCTTTCTACGTACAGTGAGCTATTGGTAGGAGGAGTGGGTGAGATGGTGAGGGAGACGGAGGGTGTGGACCAGAGCAATTTCACTGGCTGTATCAGTGTGTACAGTGTTGGAGCAACCCCAAAGACCCCTAGCTGTTTTGGAAGGAAAACTAGCGATTGTTCCTACTGTTCTTCAAATGAGGTATAGTTGTACAGTGTAATATCACAGACAGGAATTTGATTGAGTAACTATGGTATACTTAGGCTAGTACATACTTTATATAGAAGGGACTTTAGAATTAGCTAATACTAAAGCGGTATTCACATTAACAGTGTTTACTTAAACAAGGTTCTGCTGTGATTCAGGGAAAGCAACCTGCAATAAAAGACCCTCCATAGAGACTCTATCAGAATAAACACATAATTGCTACCTATTAAACGGCGTAGTGTATTTGAAAGAAGTGGTTCCTTGTGGCAAGAGCATGTATTCTCTTCCATATTTCAAAGCTAGCTATGGTTTTTTTTGTTCCACAGGTTGCTCTGATGGCTGATTTCTATGGACCAAGTTATGTAGTGTTCCCAGCAATAAGAGCCAGAGAACATTTTGATATCTCCTTCAAATTTCAAACTCACTTTGGAGATGGTATCCTGCTGTTTTCTGGCAGTGCTATCGAGGTTGGTGCACATTCTGTAGCGTAATAGTGTGTAGTTTTATGTACTCCAATAAAGCTATTCAACAACAGACCTTGCCACGTTGGAACAAAATTACTTTCTTGTTGTACAGAACTACGTACGTACAGTATTATCAGCATTGGAGCCATGAATTATTTAGTGTAGAAACAGCAAACAAGGCAAGAGTATATCAATCTACACAACTACATCCAGGAAAATACTTTCCAAAGAAAAGAACAGACCTAGATGGCACTCGAACAAATGACACTTTATAGCATTCTAGACCGAGTACTCCTTTTCCCTCTAGTTTCCAATGATATATTATACTGATACTTGTGACCATAAATTGCTATGATTCTTATAGAGAATGTGGTTTGCAGTTGTTCTAAATAGAGGAAGACTACTGCTGTTTGTCCAGACTAGTCTCAACAGTCCATTCTCTCTCCCTCACGGTGGTCATCTTGCCGACAATCACTTACACACTGTCACCATCATCAGATCAGGATCAAAGTAAGACCATGTGTGTTCCATTTAGGGGTGCGAATATTATGCTGGTATAATTACAGGCATAATAGGTCTGTTGGAGCATCGGCATAATACGGCCAAATTCATCGTAATTAGCAGTGTGCATGTGCAAGGTACACGTGACCCGCGTATATCCTGCCTACAGGGTAGCTTGGCTGCATTCAACGTACCTATGCTCCAGGGAGAATAGGGAAGGGGAGGAACAAGGAAGCTACTGACATGTCCTTTATAGAATCAGATACCATGCCTTCTTGGTTGAAAGTAGTAGATCACTCGGTTATGCGTTGAATATTGCATTTTGCTGGAGCACAATGTGAAGCATAATGGCCTGTTTCTGGAACATAATACCACCTTACGTCTAGCATCAAAGCATAGTATAATCAACACAATTTGGAGCATAATATTCGCACCCCTACTTCCATCTATAGGCTAAACAATCATTCTGTAAACATTGACACAATTTATATTGACAAAATAAATGAGGTATATATACTCATCATTAATGTATGCAATAGCACACATACATAGTGTGACTGTTCATGCAAATAAAATTTTACCTGAAAAGATAATATTTCATGTAAAGGTGAGAAAAAGAGAGTTTTTGGGCATCATTAATAGGTGTACAACATATGTGATACAATGATAAGCCATTATTTGTTATTACTCTTCACAGTCTATGTATTAAAGTCGATGATTCAACATCAGGCAATACATTGGATGCATTTGCTTCCCTCCTGCCTACTGGTGCCTTCTCTTCTCCTCTCTTCATCGGAGGAATACCCTCTTCATACACTCACCTCTTACACTCTGGACTCACCAGGGATGGGTTCAAAGGTCATATACGGGATATTAATATAAATGGAAGGGCTCTGGATTTCTCAAAGAACCTGGAGGCAATAGAGGCTACTTTAGTAAGAGGAGATGTTATGGAGGAGGGAAGTAGTGGACAGAATGGTTGTGAATTTCACTTCAGTGGACTCAATTCTTACGCTGAATATGGTATGATATATAGACATTGATCTAATGTAGGTATACTTTGTATATCCTACGTAGATGCTATGTATGACGTAACACCTAAACCATATGATGTTAGCAAATTCCTTATTTTGTAATTCCCATATAAATCAGATTCATTATTATTTTTCTTAAATTGTGGGCAAAGAGGTTTCTGATTTCAATCACTTATGATGAACACCTCCATCTCAGATCTTTATTAAACATTTGATAAAATGTTTGCTCTTGCTTGTGTAATGCTGCGGTTTTTTGTATTGCGACAGATGTTGGGAGATTTCCAGACGAGTTTTCGCTGGGATTCCAGTTTTTTACAGAGTCAGACAGTGGTCTTTTGTTCTACATCTTTTCGAGGAGGAGAACTGACAAAATGGCCGTCCAATTAAATGACAGCAGTGTATGTTCTGTTTATCAGAATGCCACTAAGATAGCACATTATTTTAACCCTGCTTGATACACACACTCAGCTTCAATTATAGCTATGTGTGCTGGTATCCAAGTGTTTTAGAAAATTCCGTGAGTGTATAGAAGAGGGGAGAGTTTGAGGAGACAAAAGATTGAAAAATGAAGCCAGATGCCTTTTCTCCTATATGTCTCCAGCTCCAGCTCTACATACAGGACACCAGAGAGCGAGACCACATGGTGTCTGTCCAGCAGCAGGTGTCTCTGAGACAGTGGCATGATGTGAGACTCACTCAACACGGAAACAATATTTCTATCTCACTGGATAGTAGTGCAGGAGAAGAGAGAGTGATTACTCTTCAACAACCTCTCAGAACTACCTCACCTCTTTACATTGGAGGTCTTCCCTGTAAGTTATGGTATTATTGAAACACCATGCATGTAATAGGACAGCTGGCTCTGTCCTACACTCTCATTTTTCAACTCCCTCAGTATATTAACTCTTGTGACATGCAGTGCTGTCAACCACATAGATTACTCCTCATTAACCCTCGGCGTGCATGCGCAGCGAGGGTTATGGTACTGCTCCTGTCTCTCTGTCTGTTTGTCTGTCTGTACCGGGGCCAGCTCACACTACGATCATCCCTACGCT
>JAODVQ020087139.1:0-17387 GCA_025400075.2 Phenganax stokvisi
AATATATTCAATATGTTTTCCCCAATTTAAGTTCTCATCAATTTTCAAACCTAGTGCTTTTGTGCATTTTACTCTTTTGATTGGACACGTATCTTCTCCTTGCGCCTGCTGTCTCTGGCTGTAGCCCCTTGCATGGTACTCCAAATGCCTTACTTATTCTGTCGCTATCTAGACTGGATAAATAATATTTTACAGACCAAAGCTATGATTCACAAACTGCAAGACTTGGTCAGTACTGATGGTCGCTTTAAGAACATGCGAGAAGCACTGAGATGGTAAGTTTGTGTTCTTTATTGTTCACTAAAAATACTTTCATAAAACATCGTTGTCTCGAGCGTGATACAAACGCGCCTTTTGGGTTTCTGGACCTCTGTTCCATCTGTTAAATGTGTTTTTCAGAGAAACAGAGCCTTTTTTAAGGATTTGTCAGTGGAGGGGTCAACTGCAAAAACAGTCTTAATTGAGACATAAACGGGGGAAAAAGTGGGGAAGTGAGTGCTTGTGAGGGATCTAGGGGCTTTCCTTCATGAAAATTTTTTGAATTTTTGAGTTTCTCGGAATATATTTACCGCTATTTCAGTATAATTTTTGGTCATTTACATACTAAAGGATTTTGACTGAGGGGCCCACTCTTTACTGGAGGGCCAACATAGGCGCTGGAGAGGGGCATTGGCCCCTCCAGTATACAGTCGAACCTCTAATTAGCGGACACTCTATCCAACGGACACCTCTAATGAACGGACACTGGGAGCGTTCCCCGTTGGTGTCCGCTAATTAGAGGTTCGACTGTATATACAATGTAGTTTCTATATACAATGTCTATTACTACTGTCGTTGCAATAGAAGCGTGTTGATGAAATACTGCATCAATTCACTGTCGGTAGTTGATCAATTCATTTGCTAAAAAATTGCTCAACTTCTTGTTTTACTGGCATGCTTGTTCTCAATTGGTCAATCAGCGACTGAAACGAAAAGCCGCTGGTCAATTCACACACACAGGAAATTGATCAATTTCTAAACGAATAAAATCAGCATTTCTAGGTAGCTAGTTAATTGATGCAACATTTCAACAAACACTTCCATTGCAATGACAGTAAATGCGGAATCCCAACAACGCAATTTTTAAATCAAGGAACGGAGGACGGTCTCTGGCCTCATTAACTTCATAACACATACTAAATTTGAGCAATTTGTGTTTTTCTTTTTATGTAAATCTGATAACGCGCTAAAGACACGACTGTTCATTTATTTTATGTATTTAAAACAAACCTAAACAAGATAACCTCTTCAGATAAAATAACTGTGATCAATGAGGGTTTTGGACTGCCTTTCAAAAACTTAGAAAAATCATCAGGCTTTGCACTGATGACGGTCCGGGCTAACGGACCGAAAGCTTTGCATAAATAGATTTACGGGTGTTTCCACAAAACTGCATACTAAAATAGTTAGTCACCATGCAAACATTCAAAGAGCTCATAGACTAATTTCTCCTGCGTTCAACGTCTAATCGTACTTAAAATATTAAGTCAGCTCTAAAATGTTACCCGCTGAACTTAGCGAGAGTTTGTTTGACGCCAAAAACCTTGTGAAAGATGTTTTTACATTAAGATTGGACAAAGTAATACGAATATGTAATCAGGAACTTGCGCCAAGTTTTCATGCCCCGAGGGCTTAAATCTCCAAAGTAGTATAGAGTTCTGTGTTAAATACACTTCTTTTCAACGTTTTACAAAAATTTAGCCATTAGGCAAAGAAAATACAGTTTTAAGAGGCACATACGTACAGCCGAGACAACACATGCGGTCGTTTCCGGGGGGAGATGAAAAAATATTAGTGATCCGTTTGGCTTCATCCAATCATAGACACTTTCTTATGGAGTTTGCATTCCAGATTATATACAGTGCAATGGTTTTGCCCAATAGCAAAATGAATACGGCACATTTACGTTTAATGACTGAAATGGTTCTTTCTTTTTAAAGCTTATAAACGTCTACAGGGTTACAGCGACTTCGAAGAAAATGTTGTCAAGAAAACCACAATTGCATGCATGTGAAAAACAACTAAATCAAAAGTAAGGCAAAATATCCTAATATGAGAAACCGGGTTGTTTTATTTCCAGAAAACCTTGGTAACGATGCAGTTTGTCTAGGGACGATTTGACAAGCTAAACGTTAGATCAATTTGCGCTTTTGTGAGTGCGGGAACATAACCCCCACTACACTGCTTATATTCACTTTGTAGCCATCTCAAAGACGATACTTGAGTAGATAAAGAGTTTACATCCTGAAGATATGCATCTTGCAGGAAAACAATCAAGCTATGCTTCGTCTAATTTCCGAGTTTCTCCTTCTCACAATGAGGAAAGTCGTGATATTGATTGTAATTCATTAGGCCGTGCTTGCCAAATTGTACTTGCCTGCTCAATGGTGCAAGTCAAATGCTTACCAAAAATGGTATTGTTAGCACATGCATTGGGGCAACAACTTTTCAAATGGTACTCCGAGCCATGCAAGCATTACAGAACAGTTACATTCAGAAGTTACTTCGTGAAGATCCTATAGAAAGTTGTAAAAACGTCGGATCGTGAATTATAACCTCTTGTTTATTTAATTACAATCATTGTACCAAGCCAGAGTATAGTCATAGTGCGTGATAAGCAACATATAGTAAACGAGAAAATGTTATTGCCAGACTGAGTGTATGAAACACTGAAAAGTGCGCTGAAAAAACGAAGCGTAAGTCGATTTTGCTTTGCACACGTCAAGATGTTTTAAATACAACGGCAGTAAACAACTTTTGAGTTTGTTGTATTGTTTCTTAAACAAACTTGTATGTACTAAAAGGCAATAAGAATTTTTTATTTTAATCTTAAATTAGTATTATTTAAGTTTCAAAATTTCTGTTACAAAGGCGTATTTAAGTTTAAACCAATTTAATCTTTACCAATGGTTGTAAATAACCTAACATATTTTCTGTAATTCGTATTTTTAAATTACTTCTGGGCAAATAATTCTAGTCATTCAGTCTCTACTGCAAATGAGATCTTTTTAATAAACAATGTATCTAGCAGTCTATCTATATGTCAATGCTGATTTCTCGCTTTGTGTTTGTTTGTAACACTTTCTTTATTAATAGCGACCAGAAGACTCTTTTAGATGTAAACTTTGATTAAATTGTAACATCGTTGCAGAGTATTACTCCATCCTCAGATTACATTACTGAGCAGTGTTAGAAAAAACCGTTACGTACTATTAGATAAACGGTTTTCTCTAATAGTGTGTAACAATGTACCCAGACAATGGCAGTACTCCGAAACGTTGTTACAATTTAATCAAATTGTATATCTAAAGAAGTCTTCTGTTAATAAAGGAATTGCTACATTAAAATGAGGCCTAGATAAAGTTCGTTTTTGAATACATTGTTTTGCTTGTGAATGATAAATGAATTTGAGAGCGATATGTGCATTAATCGTAGTTCCACTGCACAATCCCTGCTTGTATGAACAAAAGTATATTGGTTGCTCTGCAAAAATACAAGAGTACTTCTGCACTGTGCAGTAATCAGGAAATTATCATGCCATGCTTGGTCTAATTTCGTGAGAGTATTTGCGAAAGATATTAAGAAAAGGCGACAAGCGTCTTGTTTTTGCTGTTGTGTTTAAGTGTCGACCACTTACCAAGTCATTCACCGTGTCTGAAGTACTATAAATTTTTTAACACAATGGATGAACATTCGTCCTGCTTGTTTTTAAACATAGATGTACATCCGGGAACTGTGTAAATGGCGGGAAATTCTATAAGTTACCTCAGCCTTGATAAAGCATACAATAAGCTAGTTGACATCAACCTGGTACATTATCACACATTATCACCACTCTGGTTTAGTGAGATGGATGTAACTCAGCAAAAAGTAGCAATTTTCGACTCAACATTTCAACTTGATTTTGATAGTGTCTGAATCGCACACTATCTCTATTCTGACTTGGAAAAATGAGTGCAAGATAAATCTTAGCAGTAATAATTCATTATCAAACATTCAACACCCCATTCTAATCCTTCATTCTCCATTCAACACCCATTTATCACTTTGTAATTAGCTACTTCTTGTTATGAAAAGGGAATATAACTTTAATAAAAAGTCACGATAATCTTGATCTAACATTTCAACACTAGCGTCTGCATGAACAGTATTTTTTCTCTGGTTTAATTAATAATCTGAAAGAAACTTATCGCTCTTCTCTCGCTTACGAACGAGCCCATTCGAGCGTGCAGTATTCCGAATATGAGGCTTCATTAAATCTCAAGTTCTTAATTATGAAAAATCACGCCATGTTTAAAAACAAAAAAAAAACACAACAAAATCCTTGATATTTATGAGCGGGTAATTACCTTTTAAAACTAAATGTCTTGTTCCACCTTTTGAGCAGGAACCTCCAAAAATTTCATCACTTTTGACATATCTGTAGGTTTTCTTTCTTTTTTGAAAACATAAAAATTGGGTAAAAGTTATTTCAAAATAATGCGATCTTTTCAGACCCTTGCCGTATTGCCCACGAGTGCACAATTTTTAACAAGCTCTAACGTTGTCTCTGGCCGCTTCGTCTCGCGTGCACGCAATCAAGAGCGAACAGTAACAACAGAGCATGTTCAAAACTGTGCGCTCCGCCCGTTCAGGCAAAACGGCCGTAATGGAAAATGGCCTTAATACCAGGTGCCGCGTGCGCTCAGATGTAGTATGCCTGTAGCTACAACGTTTTAACCACAGCTTTGTAGTTAAAATTAGTTAATCTTGATAGGCGATTCTGGTTGGTTGATATTTGTACTCAACTAGAGTTAACTTTAACAACAGTTTTATACAACCGGCCCCAGGATTTGTTCGACGGCTTTTTGGACAATTTGGACAAAAGTGAAAAGAAAATTTTAAAAATGCGCCTGATTCGTGCTCTCAACGCAAGGATTCTATTTTTACTCAGGTCTACTACGATGTAGTGGTGTGATGTCACCTTTGCCCTCGGCGAAAATGACTTTGTGCACGCAACTTTGATAACTGATGTTCACGTCATTGTTTACGGGCTTATCTTCCTGTTTATATATACACATGAAACAACAACGTAAGTTACAGCAGTCTATGACATCATTGAGCGATATCCCGTAGAGATTAAATTCGTTATTGAATTATTATCCATACGCCAGTTTCAAAAGAGAACACTTCGTTTCGCAATTTATGCGAAAATTAGTCGCAAATGAACTAAAACAAGCAATAGTTCAATTCATTTGCGTACCTAATTAAGAAATTCGAATAGAATTAGCTCAAACTCTTCTTTAACTGGTTTCTGATTAAACGCTTTTGTCCACGCTCAAAAACTGTACCAACAAATATCCACTAACTGAACAGTAGTTTGGCACAGTATTTTTATTTGTACTACGATGTTATTTTAGTACATTACGCTACGATAATATTTAAGTCTATTCGCTATTAACGTTAAATATTATTCTACGTGAATGCTGTAATGTAATGTGTATTCAGATGTATCATTAATGTCGATTAAAATGTACTTCTTTATAACTGCAAATGAAAATAGTTAAAAATACAGTATCTTGTAATGGCGTGTGTTTCTCGTACGTTGTTCGTCTTCCTGATTGCATAACGTTCACGAAACTCTGCCGTATTTTTTTAACGGCACGCGGACATCTTTCAGGATATCTGAAGAATTTAGTTCGGGCGGTACTCCCATGGAGAATCAATTAATTATCAGGTCCTTGTCTTTGACCTTAGCCAACACAGCTAACTATAATACCACTTCCCAGACCTTGTTCGAAAAAAGCCTTTTGCCGTTTAAGGCTAAATAAAGCGCTAACAACAACTATCAAAGCCATAAATACTATAAGAAACTCGGAGACGTCGTGGCGCCAGGGAAAGATTCGAAAAGACCTGCGCAGACGACTAACGTTTGTTTTCCAATTTTTTACTCATGTATACGACAAATTTTGATATCTTTTGGCGTCAAATATAGATTAATATCTGTTTCAGAATCATCTTCCGAAAAAAAATACGTTTGATAAGAATATAAGTTTTGTTTCCTTTTGCTTTGTGGCGATATTTGATTCCAGACAGACGTCAAATAAAATGTGCCCATGCCTTGACTCTGACTATGTTTGGAGTTTTTGCCTTCTCGGGCGTGATAAACGATTAAAAATGAGATTGTTCTTATAAAAATGACATGAAGAGATTTAAACACTTTCTAGAACCGCCATTTTGAAAATTGGATGAAAGGTTCAAAACAGTAAACACAGAAACTATTACTGCGTCAGTTGTCCAAGAAAATACTTAAATCATCTCATTATTATTAGTTTTATTATTATTATTAGTAAAACAGTTCATAAGAATTAAGAAATCACTCCGTCACCCATAAGACTAAACGAGCAAGTGAACTCGTCAAGAAACGTATCAAGGGGAACTTGTCGCTATTTGCGGGGCTCAGCAACAACGTCTTCCAATTTACCGGTCATAAATTTCTGGCAATGATAACTGTCTATAAAACGAGTCATTAATCTTATTGAAACGTGGGACTATTCCATGACCATGACTAATAAAAAAAATGATCGGGTATTGTAACTGCATATACAACCTCATAGCAAAGCAAATTTAATAAGCGTTGTCGCCGCCGGCCGGGCACAAGTGACACATTAACATGATAATTTAGAGACAAAAAAAAAGCAAAGCCACGGCTAAATTTGCCCAAGGACCAAGTCTCCTAACCGTGTTTGCAAATTTTGACTATTTCTGTGACCATTAAGACACACTTATGATTTTGCGCGCTCCATTAATTACGCGCGCGAATTCAAATTACAAATAAATTATCATATATTGACATAATCTCTTGCAAATCTCTCCAAGCCGCAAAAAGAACTTTACACCAACCAAGGACAAAGCGTGTGAAAATTTGCTCTATGGGAACTAGAAGGCTATATTTAGCTTCCATAACGACTGTGAGATTTTGCTGTGAAAAATCATCCATTGTAAGCTCGTTCTTGTTTCTGAAACAATATCTCGCAAACAACCGTAGAACGGAAGCGAAGAAAATGTGGGGATAAAAATTTGTCTGAAATGTCGATTAAGAAGAATACATTTGTTGTTACATTCATTGTAACAAATCAACTTTTAAGTTCCCTAAGGCTCATGGAAGAGTTTATGCACTAAAAGGGTGGATATTGTACAAGAGTGGGAAATAGCATGCATGGTATTCTTCCAAGTCCTTCTCCTAGGGCCCAGATTCTATTTACATAACAAGCTCATTGAACTGCAACGGGTTTTTACTGTAAAATCGAATACACAGAATAATTTAAAGTGCACCTAGCCATACAATACGAGTTCTTAATGTCTATACCACAAACAGAAATCACCAGACCAACTCAAATGAACTGTACCCCATCTGCATTGATTAAAAAGTACCGCTATTTGACCCAAAAATGTGGAACGTGCAAACATGCAGTCTTGTGCAATAATTTGGTCCTTGAGCATACAGTGCGTACTCAAAAAATAACCTTCAAAATGTACATTTTAAGGGCTGCATTAAACGCACCATAAGGCATAATTGGTTAATGTACTGCTAGTTACATTATTTACCCAGTAAACAAATTAGGTGGAGGCAAAATCCCTGGGTTTAATGAAAAGGAGTTAAATAGGAAAGGGGTTTACCAAATTTCCGAGGAGTATGTAGCGGAAAGACAAGGGAGAGAACAGCATTACGAGTAGAAAATTATTCAAATTTTTATGATTCAATTTTTTTCGCGCCGATAACAGTGTCACTCCTATATTATTCGCCAACAAGTAAAAAACAAGCTTTAAAATGATTTTCTATCGCCGACACTTTGGCCGCGCAGGCGGAGCGGGCATTTGTGAAGATGCACTCCGTACACTGGGGCAAAGCAATCGCAAAATTGCAAGTGACCTTTGTTGACACAGCTGTGCATCATAGGCTGCATCGCGCTTCCAAGGCAATTCCGTGATAGGACAGAACGATGCTTAAACTATTGTACAGCATTACCGCAATCAAACAATGCGTCAAAGGTCCCAAAGCATGTAGGAGGACTTGTAATCAAACGGTCTGTTTGTTAAAACAATGTTCTATGTCTACGCCATTGTGATTGAAATCTAGTTTCTAAAATGCTCGCCTTCGCACCCGCCCCCACTACGGTGGTCTAGTCTGTTTTTTCAACAACATGGTAACAGGCCACCCCAAGCTTGTCAGCTGTATTGAGACCATTGTCTGCATGCAATTCATGATTCTAAAAATATGATAAGCACTTTTAAAAGTCGCACACAAACGAGTAAATATTTCTGGACAAGTTTCTCGACAATTTTGTTAGCTCTCGAGTACGACCAACAAGAAGTTACCCAAATTGAACAAATTTCTTAACGAGTTCACTAAAATAATTTTTAAAATATACGAATTGTGCAACATGGAGAGGGCAAAGTACTGTTTGTTATGCAACTGTGGTATTCCGAGCGCATGGATTGGATTTCACCATGGTCCATTATGAGCTGAAGAGCATTGACGTAAACAAATTGAAGTCCAATTTGACATGGACACGGAACTTCTGACATGATTTGATAGCTTTCCTGTTAGCGTCATTCAGACGTATCACCGGCCTCGCATCTATATCCAATCATTTGCTTCACTTAGCGCAACTATTATTCACTATTGGCATCTACTTATGCAAGCGCGCGGCTGCCCAAATCATTCACTTCTCGCAGAGCCTCAACGAAGGACCATCCGAATATAATTAACAGTAAGTTCAGTTATATCTGCTATTACACAGAATACTATTTAGGTGAACGGTTGACTTTATGCAATTTTTTTACCTTTATAAATTCTAACATGGATCTATAATACTTTAATACAACTAAACCTACATCAAGGCACTGGCCCGTATAATATATACATGAACTTGTGGCTAGTTCTTGGCGATTCAACTCGTTGTTCAATGGTCGTTAGCACTGCATGCATTGGCATTACAAAGCCTCAAGCTCAATTCCTGACAGGGCGCTTCTTATGCCAGCATTTTCGCAGTTGCTTATGTTCAGGTTCGAAATGCACGATGGTCTGTCTTCTTGATATCACCATCAATTAACCCCGGCTATGCATTCGACTAATATTTTGTTTAATTTGAACTTTAGTCAATGCAGCATTAGCCTTGCGACTTAAAACTCATCCGAACGCCTTGGGCTAAAAAATTGCAAGTAGGGGGTGGCATGTCTATTGCTGTTGCATTGAAAAATTATGAATGCAGAAAGAACTATAAAAAGTTAATTTCTACATGCCAATTCGTACAAGAAAATCGCCTTCAATTAAACTTTAATCAAATGTAGAAATACTTCTCGACACATTTACCCATTCAAAAAATATAACTATTGATTTTCCAATTCACTGGGTTCACAGCCTCACACTTCATTCATTACCCCCTACCCCAGTAGAAGGGCATACCCTCTAAACATTTCCATACAAGCGTTTTACCTCACCAAGTCGTTAGAGAGTTGCATGCTACGTAATGCATATGTGTAATACATTGTACTTCGCTCAACGGTTGCAGCAAAATTTTATAGACCTGTATCAGTAAAGATTAGAATAACTAACTTCTAACTTTTAATAAACTTAGCTTGGCAAAATTTCAATAAAGTTGGCTGAAAAAAAAACACAAAGTACTCAACATTTGTACAAAGAGCTCTTTGTGTTTTCGATTTTCGATATTTGGCCTCAGTAACTTATGCGCATAATTGAACACCATAACAAATGACTGGGAAAGATCAAAGTTTACAATCAAGTCTATTCAATATTGTTTGGTCAATATTTGCATGGTGCTGACATGCAAGCGAACGCATATTGCTAATCCATATTTTTGCTAAACATGGAATAAAACTATTGATATTTTAAAGACAGGAACTGAATCATAAAACTAAGTTTAAAGGAAGTGTAGGTTTTACAAACATAAAGTACTGTTGAATTCAGCCTACGCTCAAGATTATCAATGCCAGTCTATGTACATTTGAAAATTTATTGCAATTTACCAAAATTTAGTGCATACCAAAATTGAAGCGATTTGAATTTTTGTTTCAAGAAACTTGTTTATAGAAAACTTGTTTATCGTAAACACAAGCATGTGAACTCGTAAAGATACTTTTCATTAAAAAATTTGTTTGCAAAACCCACTAGCAAATAAAGTCGCCAAAATATTTCTGAAGAAAAACGAGCAAGTGAACTAGCGAAGGAAAACTCATTCAGGTCTTATCTTAAATGCTAATAAAATTTATCCGTTCGAATGAACTAATATCGAAGATTTTAAAATATTCTCCATATTTATCTAATTGTTAGATTCACGTTTGGTGAAGGTATCGGCTTCAAGGTGATGGAACAAAAGAAAATTAAACGACGAATCCAGGCATATCTTTGGGAATTCCTGGTCGGTTTATTAGAGGACGAGGAGTGTGCACCTTTCATAAACTGGACGAATAAATATGAGAAGGAATTTATGATGGTCGATCCTGATGAAGTAGCTAGCTTATGGGGTTTGCTGAAGAACAGACCAAACATGAATAAGACAAAGCTACGAAGAGCCATCAGACAGTATTACAAGCGAGATTTAATAATGAAGGTATGAGTTCTTGTTTGTTATTAGTACTTAATATTCATGAGATATGATGCGTAGTGAACGCGGGAAAACGATTCATTTGCATAACGTAAAGCGGAAACATAAATGCACGCGTATAAACCGAGCAAAAGTAAGCAAAAGTTTTCTTTCTATCGTTGTTTAGTAATACGTGAATGATTCTTTATCGCAATCGATTCTATTCAATAACTTTCACCTTTCTAAAGACCACTTTTCACCATATTATTTCAGTCTCGTTTACATGAGCGTTGACGACAGAAATCTTGAACCAGGACATCTTAACTCAGATTTAGACATTTATTTCATAAAATATTGTAGAATCCTAAGAGAAAAATATGTCCAGGAGAAAGTTTATTTTGATCAAAACAAGGAACAAGGAAAAATTATAAGTACTTTTTACGACGTCCGTTCGAGAAGCAATTCGGACTTTAAGGATTATTTTTGCAATATTTCATTTAGTCTCCATGCTATCTTGCTGCCATACCTTTGTTTTAAAAATTATAACGCTAAAGAAACAGGTAAAAACATGGATTTCTAAACGAGTCGCAACATAGTCTGATATCGGCTTGCTCGATTAAATTATACCTACAAATAACAACACTCCCAACTCAAGCGATGTAGAAGCACAAAATTCCATCCTTCACAGCTACCCAGAAACTAGCTTAAAAAATCAATACGTCCATCCTGAGATGGCCGAATTTACAATTTAAACAAAATATATCCAACTTTTTGCATACAAATGTCCGGAACTTACATAATCTCAAGGGTAGACTTTTGAAGACTTAATATTGGGTTTAATTTTATGCTATCTAACTAGCAACAAATAAGCACACTATAATTTTGCTGAAATGAAGTTATTTCTTGTTGATGCAGCAATTTTCTGGTTTTAGCAGTCATCGTTTGAGCTTTAAAAAAATCGTGAGGTAGTCCAAAGAGTTTCTTTGTTTTACATATTTAAGTAAGCGTGCTGGATTTTTCAACAAGAGTACTTGCCCTCATGAATAGAAAGTAGACACGCACTTGACCCGGGTGCACTGCGCAGGTTAAATCATGTCATTTATCTGCAAAATCACTTGACCTGCAAATCCGCCATTTTTAAAAAAAAACAACTTGAAAACATGGCAACATGGTTTTTCTGACAATTTCATGTATAAACTGAAGTCCAAACAAACAGTAAAGGCTTGAAATTGCGGCTTACCTGTTATTTTTTGTCTGTTTTAAAGACTTATTCATGCTGGGGAGACAGATAGGAATGCATGGGCTTTTGTCTCATTAGTGCTCGCCACTGTAAAAACGCAAAATGGATTTCAAAATTCACTGTTTTGAGCTATGTTACGGTTTACGATGAGAAAATGGAGAATGCAATATGAAGACGAAACTCTGTCTGACTATAGAAGAGCATATGCATACATTCGCTACATTAATTACAAACTTGGGAACCCCTTCGCAGTGAAACGGAAGGTTTTTACATATTCAATGTATATTGGTGCAGAATTTTCCATAAAATTACCAATAAGGATTATATGTACAAAAGTCTTGAAATCACAAAGATTGGCGAAGCTTTTATAATTCAATTTCAATTTAGTACGAGCAAGCCCCATGCTATTAATATGCAGCAAGTAGATTGGCAATGAAATTTTGGAGTGAATAAATTTTCTTCAGAAAAGGAACTTCGATCGTTGAGGCGAAACAAAACAAAGCACCTACTTCTAACCCTTGAAACATCATTTGAAAGAGTAATAAGCAGTTCCGAAAGGGGGATTGATGCGGAAAAAATTTCAATATAACCACAAAAATAATATCAGCCTCAAACATGGAAAATTTTCCCAACTTTATCGAGCCAAAATATGTGCTCTGCAATGATGAAACATCTTGTAAGAATTTCATAACTATATACATGTGATAAAATTTAGTAGTACATGATAAGCAAATTAGGTCTGCAGCAATACAGTCAGCGAAAAATCAATAGACCTTAGCTAAAATATGGCCGCCATGCTGATATTTACTATGTGTACTTGTTTCCAGAACTTTTTCATTCACTGGAATAAACAGGAAAAACGATTTGTAAGAATTAACCTTGTAAACCATACTTCTCATTTTTGAGACTTTTTATAGTAATAATAAATAAATTGTCAGGGAAGTGTCTAAGCATATAACCCAAAATGGCCGCGAAGTAATAGTAATGTTTTTTCTACACATCAAAATTGAAACAACACTGTTTGACTAACTTATTTACTCGCCGCCGCCAATTGAGTGCCACCCTTAAAAAGCGCCGCATTTGCGAGTAAAATTAATTAAAGAGCGACGTCCTAAAATAAGCGCCGCACTAATTAATTTATTACGAAATATATAATTGTTCAAGAAGCAAAATAATATAAAACAACAATACTACAACATAAATCAACTTCGCAAAATTAATCTCTTCTATTACAACGTGGTACAGTTCGAATTGTTGTTCTTGCTGTCATTAACAGACAGATGTGTTTATATAGCGCCTCCCTGAAATCAACCCTACACTCAAATATGCACCCCGCTTGTGAAAAACTGAAAATTTGAAGGGACGACGCCTAAGGGTATATAAGATAAACAGTAATTTACTTTCTAACTTTGTAGGTCAAGGGGAGAGTTGGTGTTTACAAATTTCTACACCTGCCATACGATCCAATTGGCTTGGACTCATGCGATCGGAAACCGGAATTTTTCTTCAGCGCGAACGTGGAATATCCGGGCTCTTGCGAGTCTTTGACGACGGATGACGAAGCTATCAGTCCTTGAAACGTAACGCGAGGTCCAACTATCGAAGTTGCTGTGTGAGATTTTTCCCCAGAAAAAGATTTGAAGGATCGGTCAAAATCAGCGTTCCTGCTTTGCTGAACTTATGTGGGACGTGTGGTGTAAAACTATCAAAATTTAATAGTCGACTACTTAATACAGATCCTTAAAATTTGCATTCAACACCAACTATAAAAATATAAAGTTGAAGAACATCATCAAGTTGAATAATGCTAGTTGAGACTATTTCATCTTTCCATTACATTGGGCTTTCAACTTTTGACAGATGTGATGTAGTGCCACACGACAAAAATGTTGAATGGCAAACAACGAAAAAAAGCACAAACATATACGCGTATATAAGACAACGAAGACTCGAATATTGTGCAGATATATTTATATTAGGTGGATAATGATGTACAGGGCGTTGCTTTACAGAAATGAGAAATAGTAAATGTATGAATGACAATCTCTTCGTTCACACTTGTTTTAAGCTATTATTTACAATGCTATAATCACAACACTGAATAATGCTAAAAAAGTTGGAGTATTCACATAGAGTGCAGTTTCAGTAATAGACGCAGAATATAGCTGATTTAAATGGTCGAGTCAGTTTCCGATATGCCTCCATGACAATAATTATAGTAACTTTGTTTACGTGTTGGGTAAATTTAGCATTTCTGCTAAAATGCGGCATGCCATGAGAATAACGTTCAAATTTCAGGCTCAATCACTTTTAGTCGAGAACCTCTTTGGACCTGCTACACACAAAAACATAGTAGCTACAAAATCTTGCAAGATTTATTCATAGCCATGAGCAAGTAAATATCGTACACAGTGAAATTTACTTTCAGCAAAAAGAAACTGAAAAAAGTTCTTTGTTGACGGTTACAAAAGAAAATTGATTTGATTACATCATTTAGCCATGAACAATAGTACAAGGCTTGCCAAATTGCTTATTTCTTGGTACCGCAAGTATTCGGAACTTTAACCAAAATAATGTAGTCTCTTTGCATCAAAAGCCAGTATCGAAGTCTATACAGGAGGCTACTTGGCGTAAGAGACTTATTTACAAAACAAACTTTGGTAACAAAGAAAGTCTTTAATACAGGGGCAGTTTATATTTTCCCACTAGCAAAATATGGCAACTTGGCACTTCACAGAAGAGATTTTCTGATGATTGTCAAAGAAAAAGTAAAAGACTGTTTTAGGTACATTTGTTTATTATATCATCAAAGCAATCAATGCTGAAATATAAATACTTCGTTTCCTTCGCCATGCACCTACGAAATCTACAAAAATGCACCTACAACTTTCGACTTCGTTCCTTCAATGCAATTTTTCTACTTTGCCTACGATTAGCATTTTTTTCGCCAAAAATATGTTTTTCTCGGCTCCTCTGCCTTAGGGCTCTGCTGATGGCATTCTGCTCTTGTTGTTCTTGACGTATTGCATAGAAAAATCAATAAATTTTTGTTTTTCGTTCGCAATTCTCGTCAGGCGCCATTTTGGTTATTTTGTCTAATCGTTGAGCCGCCAGAAAGAGCTAATGTTATTATTGTGTGGAGTAGCTCGACCAATCAGATCGCTGAATAGCTCATATCTAAAAGTGAGCTCATTACATATCTCGAGTGATAACTCGCAAGAAAAAGCGAAGCTAAAGATGGCGGCAATTGAAGAATTTTATAACACAACACCTCTGTAGGTTACCCAAAACAGCTGAAAGACCATGAGATATTGGCCAGAAGCATTGAAAAATAGCAAAATGAATAATCGAAACTCTAGGCAGACCATACAATTTTTTGCGTTGTTTTTGTCTGAAAAGTGCTAATCATTGACGTACTATATTTGTTTTTCGTGGAGATTAGTCAAACAGATGCACTTATAACTCCTTATATAGCTACTACTACTACTACTACTACTTATAATAATAATAAAGATTTGATGGAAATTCCAATTTCATGTACATCTCGCTTTTCCTTGAGAGGCAAGCCATCCTAAACTCAGGCAGTCAACTTCTTTGATATTTCCGCCATGCTTGGTTTTCTTTTATCACTGGGCAAATCCCTGGAGTAACCACTTTAGACATATAGTGGGCTCACAAGTCTATATCACTAAACCCATCTCTTTACTAAACACTACCTTCGATTAAATGCAGCAGGTGCAAATCAGAATACTACATCTGCTAGTGACGGTTTGATAAGGTGAATGTTATGCAAGTGCGCGCACGTGTGACAGAAACATGAATCGAAATGTTATCGTTAGTCGTGTAAGCGTGCTCATGAATGCACGCGTGATCTGCCCTAACGTTCGCTACGCCGCTTTCAAATGAACACCTTGCTCATTCCAGATGTTAATTCTTATCTTTTTACAAGTGAAAAAAGGGACTATTCAGAAAGATAATAATAGATGGATATATGACTGATTGAAGTGCTGCAATGTTGGGTCGTGTATAGCTTTTTTCCAGCCAACTTACAGTCACTTTACTGAACAAGAATAGTAAATACTACCATTAATACGAAATGCCACAATGGACCAAAGTGCAGAAATGTTGGGTCGTCAATTGTAACTTTAACTTCTTCTTAAAGTTATGTTCATTTAACCATACGAAAGTGGTGATAATATGTGATGGATATACTGTCCTTGAATGTTAAAACATCGAGTGGCCAATTGGAAAAGTCTGGGACTCTGGGTAACTTTCACTTATTTGCCCAGACTGAAGTGTTTTAAAAATGTTACGGATTGCAACATTTCGTAATTAAGTTACATTAATCGTTTCTAAACTGAAGTGGAGGAAGGGCGTCTGTGTGAAAAATAATAACACTTAATAATACGCAAACTTAGACTGCGTTAACCACATTATCTTTCAGCAATCAGGAATAATTGTTCCCATCACGTAGCGACAACCAAAGGTCCGGGTTAATCCAACCTCAAGGGTCTTATCGCAAAATAAGCAGGAAAGATAGACTGAACTGGGGCTAGACATTTGCACACTTCGGAGAGTAATTAGACACCGGCATAACACAAACACGATCAAGGAGAATTACGGTTATCTCATGGTTACTGAATTAGGCCTAGTTCACGCAAAAAATTTTGTTGCCAGTTTTCTTCTCTTGAAGCGTGTGATGTGACACACATAAAGGTCCAGACCAGAAGCGATTCGACAGCGCGACACGATTTTTCGACTTTCATTGACTGGTGCTAGTTGTTCGAAAGTTGGATAGATAGATAGATAGTTTTATTAGTTCATACATTGCAACCCTAGGGTTGAATTACGTATAACTTTATCTAAAATACTTGACACATCCTTTACCTATTAAAACATATACCACTCAAAACTTTACATAAAAATAATTATCTAATACACACTCTAGAATTATGTACAATAAAACTGTTTTCAAACCTATTTGTTTTACTATTAAGCCTTGTAAACATTCGCTCTAACAAAGCTCTACATTAAACCTTGTAAACATAGCACTATCCATCGGATAGTGAACTTTTCAACGTTCATAAAATCGGACAAAAAATGCCGAAACATTAATTTTGGTCAACGATTTAAAGATTAAAGTCTTTAATCTATCGATATTAGTCGCAACTTCGAGTTACAAAAATCGATGGGAAATTTAACGAAGATTAAAAAATTCACTGTCCAGTAGATAGCGCTCTCCACCTTTCGAACAACTGGCCCCAGATATTCGCAAGCGATACAATATTTTTAGTTATTTAGTCTACATGTCTTTTAAAATTTCTTCCATGGATGGATTTATTCCCTTTCAGAATTTGAAAAATTGAGTGGCGTTACCAAATCGCGTACGGTGTCTAACAATCAGGGACCGGTTGTATAAAACTGTTGTTAAAGTTAACTATAGTTAAGTACAAGAAGCAACCAATTTAAATCGCCTATTCAAGATTTAACTACTTTTTAACTACAAAATCGTAGTTAAAGCG
>JAODVQ020087242.1:0-17384 GCA_025400075.2 Phenganax stokvisi
CTTGAGAAAGTTAAGTCCGAGCTGAGAATCGAACCCACAACCTCAGTGGTGAAAGACACATATCATAGCGACTGTGCCACCGAAGCCCCTATATTTCTAATATATTTCTAATTCCATGATGGAGCAAATTGTAATTCCGTTTCTAATTGTGTTCTAACATGGTTTTCAATTGACTGCAATTAGAACACGAACACAATGATTAGAACATACCTGCTTTAGTTCACCTACTAGAGTCTCTGTATAACTTCGAATAGAGTCCAAAGATTCGCTGCATTCTACAAAATACCTAAAACACAAATATAATATTCACACAAATCAACTGTTCAATATTTTTGTGGGTTTCTTACTCTTATTTCAAAAATTTTAGGACTTACGTATTTTGGGCATGGTAGTAGTCCACAAAATGTTGTGCAAGGTCAACACCTTTCTTAATCTTCACTTCACTGACTTTGATCAGATACTTGAGCACAAAATTCCAATATTTCAGATAATGAACATTGAAATGAATAGAAAATTTTCATCTTTTGATACCTCACACATCTGTAACTGAAAATAACGTCTTTCTTTCTCCATTTCATCCGCTATCTGAAAATTTTTGAGTAATGTCATGTGAAAGATGTTGATGTAGAGTGAGTTAAACATCCTACCCTGATATATTTCATGAACATATGAACAGGGAGTGTCTGAACTTGTGTATAATACTTGCTTACCTCCTGAGGTGCTATTTCAGTTCTCATTAAACCAGATTCCTTTGCCTGCTGTTTCTTTTCCTTTTCAAGTTTTGCACTGGAAAATTTTTTTGATGAGTAAAATAATTTAGACAGAGTAACATGAAGTGTGTTGCATCTGCAACTTGATATTTGTAATATGTTGCTCACTATTTTGTATCATAGTCTTTTGAAGCTTTGTCGAAAGGTTTTCTAAGATCCTGAAACACAAAAAGACAAGCTACAACAACTTATGTTTCAATATGGAAAATATTCACAGATCTTACCCCTTTCACTTCTTTTAGATCTCCTTTTAAAATAGACTCGAGGGGAAATAAGACAATGTTATTATAATTATTCAGCTGAAACAAAAACGAGTCTGCATGAGAATTGAACTGAAAGTTTCCAAAAATACAAAAGTTGTGTGGCATCAGGCAAAGTAAATAAATCAGTATGGTGAAATGGAGCATATTTTAGTGGTTTCATCTTGTTAAATATTACCATATTTTTCATGATTGCTGATAATTCCTAGAAAAGATGAGAAAATTAGCTAATGTTCCACCTAAAGAGTTTAGCAACTTATTAAGTAAATACCTTTGCAACAACAGAAAATTTTAAAAATGCTGTTCCTATACTGGGCTCAGCTTCTTTTGAGAGAACAAACATGCCTAGTTTCTCCAAAGTTTCGGCAAGTAAACATTCATTTGTCACGTAATCTGCAACAAAAACTTATTTACCCATAGGCAGGCAAGAACCTTAATAATGTGAGCAGTATGAATGTTTGACACAGTGAAATATCGAATTAAAGCATGTTGGGGTGCATTACGTACTACACTTGCAAATTCTATGCTGCATGAGTTTTCGTATTACTTTTTCCTGCTTCCATTAAACCTTTGACAGATTTCTTCAAGCTGCGTAAGTGATTTCTGTTGTCATCCAAAATCTGAACATGAAAAAAGAAAGTGTAATTACCTTTTGTGAGTGTCTTGCCCATTGAGAGTAAAATTGTCAGCAACAAGACAGAGTAAAATAAGATACATGGCCACCCATTAAATTAAGTACAGCTTATGGGATGGGTAGATACGAGATGTTATGAATTATTAACCAAGGTATACTTCATCCGTTTGTATTGTTCATTCTTCGGAAAAATTGGGGGAATTTTGGTGAACAAAATTTGTGTATGATCTTTTCACCAAAAGTGTAAACAATAAGCAATAAACACAAGCATAAATAATCGGAAACGGAACTTAACGTTTTCGTGCAATGTACTTGGACAAGTCTAAGCCAAATCAATGAAAGTGAGAGCCAACACATTTTTCTACAACGAATTTATATTAATAGTCTGCACAAAAATAATCAGGTGTTGAAGCTGTATTATAATTGCATAAAGTACAACATAATGTTGAAATGTCAAATCGCTAAGATCGGATTTTATCACCAGGCAAAATTAGACGACACTAAAACAACACAAAAGTATTTTTCTATTTCCTGGTGCCCAATAGAATGAATTTTACCTCTTCAAGATTTGAAATGGAAGTTCGGCATGAGTTCAATGTCGAGTGTTCACCAAAATTTGACGTGACAGGGGAGGAAAGATCCGCACGAGTTTCCTCAATAAAACGACGTACAGTAATACGATCAGGCATCGTGATTTAGTTCTCTATTCAAAATACAAACTAGACGATGATAAAATTGCAGGAACAGAGACAAAAATCATTCATCTTGACTTTACAACATTGACTGGAGTTCACTAGAGTTCCGGCCTTGTCGATTTCATTATTCTTTACACATACATGGCTATCATGCCCATATATGGTAGTGCCCAGAACAAAATAATTTTGTCGAGCACTCCCGAAGGACATGGCCGATATTTGTTTATTTCACATGTTGGAAATTGAAGCTATTTCTTTACGAAATATTAAAATTCGTTGTAATATTGTCGCATTCATTTCATATATCTTAATCAATTGTAATGGTAACTAGAAATATTCTTGCTCTGGGCACGTACTTCCGCTTTGTGGTCCTGAATTTTCGCTTGCTATGACGTCACAGAACGTTAGATCATAAAAGAGACTGGGTACTAAGGTAATTTGCTTTCAAAACAGTTGAGTGAGTAAATTCTGTTTTGTTTAGCTGTCAGCAATGTAAAATGAAAACACTATTCCAACAGATATATTAAGGTGCGAAAGAAGGACAAGTTTTAAAGTCCAATACTCTTTAATAATGTTACAAAGCATTAATTAAATTCCTCACACTTATTCTATCATTTACTTTCAACTATTTCATATTTACAAATTCTATTTTTTATCTTTTTACACTACTTTGTAAATATGAGAGTTCTCTATCTTACAACTTTCATGACGACCCCTCACAACAAATTGATGCAAATGTATTGCACTGTTAAACCTTTGTGTACAACTCACAATTTCTTCACAACAAGTGCACACAGTCTATACAACAGCACTGCTTTTAACAGGCACAAAATAAGAGTCATCAACATTAACACTTGGTACAGTTTGATCAGGTGAGCGCTTGTCAAAATGATAAGAACTCATCACTTGACTAGTTGACTTAAACCAAGGATGTTCTAAAAGTTCTTGCGCTGTCAATCGTTGCGATGGTTCTTGTCTCATCATTGATTTAATTAGACATTTTGCTTTTGAAGATAAAGAATCAGGAACAATGAAGATTCCACGTTTAATTTTTGAAAACATTACCGTAGGTTCAGCATCCTGGAAGGGATAGCGTCCAACAAGCATAGTGTATAACATCACACCAAGACTCCAAATATCTGCAAGCTTTCCTGAATATGCTCCATTACCATGCAACAACTCAGGACTAACATATGCAGGACATCCAAGCCTATCATCTAGTGTATCGTCAGATCCCTCCAGAACACATGCATCCTCCAAACACTCTAGTTTCAAATCAGTTCTGGAAAACAACCACAAAAATTTGGTTACGAAGTTTTTTTTGCCCGCATGCATTCGTGAGACACGCATCTTTACAATGTAAAATTCTGGCAATTAGTAAATTCAATTAGAACACTTGGCGTTTCTAACTTCCGGTAAGGAAATCCAGCATAATCAGCGAAATATATCGACCCACACATCAATTGTTTTGCACAATTATTGTGAAATCTGAATATTTCATTGTCATCTAAGATCTGAAACGTTAGTTGAATATTTCTTCAAATAAATAAAGTGCAGTAAAGTTGCGCCTGAAATGATCAAATTGCTTATAAAGTGTATAAACAACAATTGGTTTCCAATGACGCCGGAAAAATGTCGCTAAACGCCTCCTCAAATATCTCCCACGCTCGAAAAATCACCACATTCAAGAAATAATGCACGTTTCTGCAAGCTAAGTAAAGTGTTCTATCTTTGGAGAATAGCTCCTAATAGAATCGCACAAGTCTACGAAATATACAAGTTGACAATTTCATGACATGTCAATTTCGTGTACCCCGTTGCAACACGGTTCCCGACCAAAACGCGGGCATTTTTCACCACGACTGTCTGTTGAACAGCAATTATAATCTGGAGTTCTTTAACGTATTTTATAAGTTGCTGATACTTACAAATAAAGGAGATATTACGATTCCCAGCTTAGTTTAACGCGGCAATTATTTCATCGATTTGTCCCGACATCGTGCAATAAGTACAAAGGGGTAGGTAACAATAAAGTGGCAACAATTAATGCGACTTCATTCAACAGGGGAAAAAATTTCTCACCTATCTTTATTCTTGAACACAAACTTTCTTAACTTTAGATCGCGCAGTACTATGCCAGCTTCGTGACAACGACATACTGCTTTCACAATTTGACCAAACAATTTCATTGCTTCATTTTCACGCAATCTTTTTTTCGCTTTCACGTAACTATGCAGATCACCGTAAGAACTTGGCATAAATATATACGCCTTAGTTTCTCCAACAATTACATCCAATATATCGTTAATGTTCTCATGCGATTCCATCAAAGCGTACGGCGACAATACTTTCCCTAATTTTGTTGATTCGATAATCTTGCACGCTAGTTCAGCACGATTGCGAGTGTCAATCGCGCGACTAAATGTACTGCCAGCGCGTGAATCTAAAATGAGATACTCCCCAATCTTATAAACATTTTGTCCATTTGAAACAGGATTAGTGTTAGTTTTTACCCGAGGACGAACAACATTAGCAGCTTTCACTTCCTTGGGTTTCACAATTGATTGTTTCGTTGTCATGTTGGCCATATCATCCGTTTCTTGTGAAGTCCTTTTCGTCCCATTTCTAAGATATGGATGAGTTCGACGATGGTAGAGCATTTAAGCTTCAACTATTAGACAAATCTGTCTCGTTTCTTGCAGGATGAAGTCGGTATCAAACTATATTGTTCTGTGACTGTCTCGTCAGCTTTATGACGTTGCAATAATTTCTGCTTGCACACGCAATCCGCAACAAAAATTACGGACGCAAAATGAAGTTGTTTCTCGTTGGAGGGCAGGCCCAAGCAAGGCCAATCCCTTCAACAACACGAGACGAAAGAAAATAAAGCCATCCAAATGTAAGGTTTTCTATTATCTGCGTGTGTCGCAACCACAACCTAATACAACATAACTCAATGGCTGCCTGACGCAATTTTCAAAATGTTTCTACGACGATTACGCCACGACCCTCACATAACTCTGTCGAAGAATTTCCTGCCATATACGGGCATAGAGTCCATATTTAGCATCGTTGTCTTTGTTTCAAGGCACATTATGATTGGCCAATATCCTTCCTCGGTTTATACAAGCCAATCGACGGCGTCAAAGAAATGTCGCAATATCTTTGAAACTATTTGATATCACTACACAATACTTCATACGAAAGAATCTCTTTTGAGATGGTTTACACCATAACTATTATTTTAATTGAGATTGTTAGAAAACTAAGATACCGTCGGTGTACGTAGGATTCTGATTTTCCGGCGCTGATTTTTGCCTGGCTAGCACCGGAACGCAAAAAATGTTGTGCTAAAAATAAGAGCATGGATATTTTTTCTGTTACCGCAACTTCTCAATTTTTCTTTTTCAAAGTTTTTCTTACATTGTCGTAACAGTTTGTATGTATTGTATCGTTTGCTGAAATCATATGACATGATCAAACTTTAGAGTCTGTTACTTTCATCTGCAGGTCAGACACTGACAGACAGCAAAATAAGCGAACACACCAACAGAAAAGTGAGGAGATATTTATTTATTATGGTGAGTTTTTATACTTTAAACGAGTTCCTTGAAATTTGTATTCTAATATGCCCTGAGCTTCAAATAAACAGAATAGCGCGAATGGTGGGGATCAGCTTGCACGCGATGCGGGGTATTCGTGCGCGGTGTGGATACATTTTGCGGCTAGGATTTGGGCGTGCGTGACGTCACCACTGGTGCGCGCGGGCAGCTTGTTTTTACGAGAGCTTGGCGAAGATATACGAAGCACGATACGATGATACAAAGCAGAATTCGAGCGAATTCATGATTAAGCTACACAGGAAGCTGAACAAGTTTGAGAATAATGAACAGTTTATCAGCTCTGTAGACATTTTGTTGCTGGCGATTACCATCCTATGAATAGAGAGGTGAAGAGATTAGTGGGACCATAGTGGGACAGACGGCACTTTGTTTCGAATTAAAAGAGGGTCGTACAGGGGTGTCTTCGGCACGGTTCACAGGTTAAAAAAGTGACGCATCACGAATCACGGATATTAAATGTTTATTTTTACGAATCACGAAAATCGGCTACTATACGTAACAAAAATAATCTTTTATCCTGTTTTAAAATAGCAAAAGCAAAAGAGAACATTTGAAACACTGTCGAAGATTTAAAAGTCTAAAATCCCGTAAAAGATGCCGGGTAATCACGAATAACGGGCTTGAAGTTAAGCTCCTCACGGCTCACGCAAAACATATGCTTCACGGATCACGATAAATAATTTTTTAAAATCACGTTTCACGATAAATAAATTGATTGAATCACGCGTCACGAAAATATCCCTGTACGACCCTCTTAAAACCCGAGTCTTTAGTGTCAGTCAATTAACGATTTCGGCTTTCGTGTTGAGTCCCTATATTTGAAGGATAGGAGAAAATGACGCGCGTAAATGCGCAATAAAATTAGACACTGGGACTTTACTCGTAAATCGTTAATTGACGTGGAGTTCAACCACAAAGCTTTAACTCGAAAGGCTTAGCTCGAAAATATCAACCTCAAATTGCGATTGCAGGCTGATGCGATAGCGTCATATTAGCCAATGAAATTGGTCGTTTTCCTGCAATTGCAGTCAGGTGACGTCTTTACCTAACGCCGCGTTCTGTTTCGCCTCGAAATTTTATTATTATGTATTATGTTGCAAAGAGCAACTGATGTCACCCTTTTGTTGTTTGATGTTCGTTTGACCCCAGTGCGGCAAATTGTGTTGGTTGTGGGTAGCGCGATGTTTGCGTCGTAATTGAAAAATGGCCAGGAATGGTCGTCGAGCGAGAGTTTATTCACCGCATTAAACAGCTGTGGAAAATTGTCTATAAGAAATCTATTATCGTGCGTCGTGAGAGTATGGCTGGCAAATATAGAGAAAGATTTGAACAATGTGACGAAGGAAATTATCCTAGATTGAGTAGTATGGAGTCTTCAGGACCTAGGTCTCGTACCCGCTACAAACGACTGCAATCTACTTGTTATAACTTCTTAGAACGACCCAGTGGAGTTCTTAGTGTTTCATACCATTTTGCATTGTGAGTAGAAAACTAGTACAACTCATTTATTATTCTCCGCTAGACAAAGACATTTCAAAGCATAAATTGCGTTTGCGCAGCACCACACAATACATTAGTTATACTTTTCCCCAAAACAATTTTTGAAATATATTTGCAATCCTGAAGTTTTCTGTGGTCATATAAACTTCTATAAAACGCGTTTACACTATCTCGTTTAATAAAGTAGTAGAAAAATATAGCTCGTAATTATTTATTACATGTGTGGCTTATTCAGCGTATATTTTGCTATGTATATCCTTGTATTTATAGAGACATTTGTGATAGTGACATGTCCTCCTTATTTCAATGTCTCTATACGTCTGCACATTTTTTGAGTGTTTCTGAGTCATTTCAAATAAGCATGAACAATTTTTAGTACAACTCATACATAATTGATTATGAAAATTAACAAACGCACTTGAAAATTGCGTGACGTTTTTTATGTGCTTTTTCTGTTCTCACTTTTTTCAGTGTTACTAAAACTAGTTAAAGTGTGAAGATTTTAAATATTTTTGCTACACTTGAATGAAAAAGTTTCAGTTTTTCTGCTCTTTGATAAGCGTATAGTGACGTGTTGAAATACTTTAATTTTTTTAAAAAAACATTTTTTGTTTTTTCCCTGGCAGTTTTATTCAAAATGGAGCATGATATTCCAATTAGTTTCGTCGCTTCAACACACAGGCACGCATAGACAGCCACGGCTCATTTTCACACTTTCATATCTTTTTGTATATCTCTATATGACTTAACTTCCTAATGCCGAAACACACAAAAATTTCCATCTGTGCTTTTGCAATATTCAAAGCATTCCTGTAGATATTATTATAATTCTTCCAGTCATGGCTCAGTTATTTTTACTTTTTAATGTATATCTATACAAGTCAGCTTTTGCCAAGGATAATCATTGGTGTTTATTTTATGTGTGGGCAATTGCCTTGTTATCAATTTCTGATGATAAGATTATCTTTGCTATTTTGCATTTCATGTGTTTGACCCTTCTAAGATTTATGCACTCCTGCACATTAGTGTTTTTCTATTTCCCTCACTCTGCACATTTTATTTATGTTATTTTAATACCTACACATTAAGTCAATGTCCATGAAAATTATTTATTGATTTAGCTAAGTGTGTGCCAAAGGCTATTGCATGTTGTTGCATTGGTTGCATATCTTAACTAAAAGACCATGCAATCTCTTTAATAAGGGTCTGGTTTATGAACTCGTTACAAGCAATATGTTTAGTAATGTATGTATGGGTATATGGGGATAGTATGGGTATAATGACACTGTGTGTGAAAAGAATATCTAGAAATATCATTCAGTGTAGTAATTGTTGAGTTAAAATACTGGATATTGAACACATTGATTTCTTTTTCAATAAAAATTGGTAGAAGAAAAATCTAAGATTACAATGCAAAACTTTTTTTGAGTTTAAACTTACATTGAAATGAGTTGTAGCTGGTTGATTATTAATAATGTAGGCTTATCATGCTTGTCAGCATTTCAAGTTTGCATGTCAGTGTTTGCTAGTGCATGTAATTCTACTAGCTCAAAAGAATCGTCCAGCAATTTTCCATTGTATAATTTAATTTATTTGCAACTATGATTTCTTGCATGTCCTATTTTACAAAGTATAGCTTTAGTTTGCACTCAAAATATCATAGAGAATTAAAGGAAAACATATTTTCAGTATGATAACTAATATTGTCATCAGTTATCATTCAGGCAATGCTTGCATTTTTGCTTTAGTAATTCTTCACAAACTAGGCTGGCAGTAATCCTCCTACTTAATGGGTATAGATTTTGTAGAATTCTCTCGCTTTCTCTGCACATTGGGTAATCATCAATATTTTTCCAATGATTTTATTTTAGATTTGGATTAGTGGTTGTTGGTCTAGTGTTTGCAGTTCTTGAAACAATGGATGAATTGAAGCACAATGAAGATCTGTTGATGGGAACTTATGTATTGGTGAATATTCACTCTGAATGAATGGTTGCTCAATGCAGTTTGTAAATTCTGAATGTGTGTAATATAAATTTCAGGAAGTATTTCTACTTGTTGTGTTCTCCTCAGAGTATGTTCTTCGAATGTGGTCTGCTGGTTGCAGAAGCACTTATTCTGGATTGTTGGGGAGAATACTCTTTGCTTTCAAACCTTTTGTCATTGTGGGTCAGTGTAAAACTCTACATGTATTTCTACAAGTTGTAGCATGGTCTTCTGAGGGACACATTATAATTTTTATGGCATGAATATATTAGAAAGGCAACTGTTATAAAGTTCAGGCTTGAAAGTCCGCATGTCCCTTTCTACGACAAAATGTGGATGATTGTATGATATGATTTTTCAGATATGATCGTAATTGGATCAACATTTGGTGTGATCATATATTCTTCCAATACAAATTTCTCTTCAACAGTTAGGTAAATATAACTATGAATTAGTTTTAAATTGTCTTTTAGTCTAAGTTATTTATAGAAAATGTGATAGGGTTGCTTGCAATCTCAGTGCAGAATTGTTGGGTTACAACAAGCATTAGTTTTGCATCATCTATTTTGATTGAAGTGATATTAATTTATTTTTCAGCATTTTAAGATTTTTTCAAGTGCTACGTATGGTCCGTTTTGATAGACAAGGTGGATCTTGGAAATTACTTGGTTCAGTTTTATTTCTTCATAGACAGGCAAGAGTTGTCATAATTTACTCTGCAATTAATCATAACCTCTTTGGTCCAAGGTTTTCAAAATGTCTTCATTGTTTGTAGGAACTTTTGACAACATTCTACATTGGATTCTGCAGCTTAATTTTTGCGTCATTTTTCGTCTTCCAAGCTGAGCAAGTGGATAACCCAGCAGAATTCGGGACATTTGCAGACTCTTTCTGGTGGGGAGTGGTATGAAGTGTCTTACTTTACACTAGCAGGTCTTAGTTAGAGTCAAGGTTTGTGTTGATAGTTTTTAACAGTTGCAAATTACTTGTTGTCTTTGTTCTAGGTGACGCTTACTACAGTCGGTTATGGAGACAAGGTTCCAAAAAGTTGGGCTGGTCGTGGCGTGGCAGCATTTTTTGCTATTATGGGCATCTCTTTCTTTGCCTTGCCAGCTGTAGGTGATCTCATCTCCATAGTAACAATATCACCATAGTTACATTGCCTCCATAGCTGAATTGTCACAGTACTATTGTCACAAATGTTTTAAAACTTTTTGTTGTGCATTGCATTTCAATGGTTTCCTTTTCATGAAATTTTAGGGAATTTTGGGATCAGGTTTTGCTCTGAAAGTTTCTCAACATCACAGACAGAAGCATGTGAAGAGAAGACGGCGGCCTGCAGCCATGTTGATTCAGGTAAAACAATGCTAAGTGTGATGAAGAAAAGAAATGTTTCCCTCAGCCATAATTTTTTTGTCAATTCTCATAGTGCAACTGGCGATATTACGCTTCTCAGAAGAACTCAAAGCTGCATGCTACATGGTCGCCTTTCATCAAGTATCTGCAGGAAAAGAATGTGAATCATGTGGTGGAGAAGCCAGCTGCTGCACGAGTGAGGAAAATTTCCATATTTGGTCGTAAAACGTCAGGCTTGCCATCAGACGGGCTGGGTAAACCTGCAGGGTCTGGTACACCTGAAGAGGCTAGGCAGAGAAGTCGAAAGGCACAAAGTGAATATTCTAATTCAATTGACTCGCTACAAGACAGTCATAGTTACTCAGAACAACACACGGATGATGAACACGGTAGGATGTCTTCACGATGACATAGCTGAAGATCGTAATATGTTGGTTTGTTTTAATCTAGTAGTTTTAATCTGGTTGTTGCTTTGTGCTCATTTAAAAGGCAGCAATCATGTACGACAAAAACCAATACTTGTCACAGATGCTGAGGGACGCACAAGGTACACTAAACTGGTGATTATGGTTGTGTTTAAACCCATTTGCTAGTTGGCTACAGTTTTGCACTAATAAGTAGTATCTTTTACCAGTACACACATAACAATTACAGTAGGGTGTGTTGGATGTATTGTCAGTCAATGGCATGAATCATATTGACTTGATAATTTTTGCAGTTTACCAGCGCCGTACAAACAAAGCATCAGATTCACTAGATATCTTAAGTTTCTTGTAGCACTGCGCAAGTTCAAGGTATGTAATAAACTGCTCGTGTTTGTCAGGGTAACAGTTTATGTTTAACATATGTATGTATTTTAACAGTTGGCTAAGAAACCGTATGACGTCAAAGATGTTATCGAACAATACAGTACTGGTCACGTGGAAGTTCTTGGAAAAGTGAAGAGTATTGGAATCAAGTAAGTCTTCCTGCCATATTTTTTTCTTTTCGACATTGTGTTTGTTGTGACTTTTCTTGTAGGATTGACGAAGCACTGGGCTATAAAACTGGGACAGGTATGGAATACTGATTTTCTAGTCTCACTCCAAGTATTTTTCCAAATTTTCATTGGCTGTTTCAATAATGATAATGTGTTCTTTTAGAAAAAGTGAACGACATACCGCCTGCGCGGACGAATGTCGTGCATAGATTATCCAAACTTGAAAAGCAGGTAAATTTAAATAATTTCATGGTAGACTTCTTTCTTCATGTTTTTCAGTAATTTTAAAGGGATTGTTTTCAGTTTCACTTGTTTCATTTCCGAAAATATGTAGTGTAATGAGCTGGGATGGCCTTGACCCACTTGCCAGTGCCAGGTGTAAAATGGAAGTTTCAACTCCAAGAAAAAGCTCTAAGAAAAGGGAAAGTTTTACATTGTATAGTCGCAAGCATCCCATTGTTTCTCCACATTTTCTTAAGAGTTAATAGTGTTTAAGTTTGCAACAAAAAGTCATTTTCATATAATGACAACATTTTTCTTGATTTGAAAGTATGTTGATTTTGCTCAGACTGGATGGCAGAAATATCACATTCTGAACCCAAGGAGTTTCCAGCACTGTTCTTTATAGCCACTTCTGTGAAAACCTCTAGCATTTAGATAAAGTTTTAATAGACTGCATGTTTGTTTAGATGAAAAGTTTAGAAGGTAAGCTGGATCTCATTGTAAATTTACTTGAAGATTCTAAAAGAAAAAGCCGAGTTCCCAGTCTTTCTGAAGAACAACCAATTTGCTGTGTCTGTGCTTCAAAACATGAACATTTAGTGCACAGTCAGGAGAATCTGAAAGGCACTGAGAGTCCAGTTCGAAAACGAAAACTTGGTATTACTTTGAGTAGTCAAAGTCTGAGAAGTTTTTGTGAGCAAGGTGAAACAGCTGCCAGCAAGTATGATGGTCAGAAGTTTCTGTTACCAAACTACAGTTGTCAAGATGGTCACATGCTTTCACGGCACACGAAAAACCGTGGTATATTGAATAGCTGCCCATTACCAAACCCAAGCTGCTCAGATAAAAGTTGTCATGATGATGATGATGTTAACAAGATTCTGAGTGACACTATCCTATATGATGACTATACAGAAAATATTCCTTTCTCATCAAACTTACCTGATTTACAAGACTGTATGTCTGACAAACAGTTGCCAGAAAACAGTTGTAATGTTTCTATGGAACCAACAAGACATGGTATCTTAGGGGCAAGAAAAAACTACGGTTCGTCTAATCAAAATTTTTCAGAGAAGACTGGCACTGGTGGTTATTTATCACCGGATCTTTCTATTGAGCTTGAAGCAATTAGCTTGAATGATGATGCCGAGAACAATCAGGATTACAGGACACACAGGTTTAGTGACGAATCTCCACAGGATTCTGAGGAGGACATCTTGCCGAGAAATTTTCTTCACCTGCATGGTAATATACACAAAACTGCTGAGCAAGACAGCTCGCCAGAACTTGGTGACCTGGGGTCTCGAAAACCTCTCACTTGCAACAACCACAAGTCATGGCCATGTACAGATAGCATGATCTATGCTGTTGACTTGGAAACAAAGAAACCTTGTGATCGGTTGTGTGAAAGTTCACCACAGTCTTCAGAATCAGAGCAAGTTCCATCCAACAGGAAAACAACTCACAGTTCACATGGCCAAGTGGTATACAGTAATGAGGGTATTCAAGAAACAACAATGTAAGATATACAGAGAATATTTTTATACTTTAATTCATCTTTCGAGAGTGTTTCACCACTTGATATTTATTCTACTCTGTCTAGTGCCAAATGGGAGTGTGTAGGCAGTTTTCATACCCTTGATAAAGATTTTAAGTATTTAAGTATGTTAACATTGACTGGTTGTCATCCATTCAAAGTCTAACAAGGTTCCCCAGTGCAAAAAAATTGGACAAAATGTGACGATAACATGCATGATATTGTGACTATTGAAACAAAAATCAAGTTTGCCAGGAACGTAGCATTCTGGAAAACGACTCACATTTAGCATACCACCAAGCAATGCAGCAACGTCCATTAGAGAATAATAAATGGTTGCTGTGGAGTCACTAGTGTTCATGTTATAATGTAACATGACCCAACGGACAGCAAGCAACGTATATCTAAATACACCAAACAATATGAGAGACTGGAACCTCTCTTTTACATTCTTTGCCATACACACAAAATATAAAATGATAAAGGCATTAAGTATATACAGTATGACAAAGAGAGTTGCAATGTTCGGAAAGCAATAAAGTGTTGCTTTAATTGCAGTTATGCCACCAAGAGTATTAATTGCCCAGATCCCACACATATCAAGCTTGAGTAGACAATCGTACACGTAAGATCCACTTTTATGACACATAAATAGATGGTATATGGTACTGCCGACGAAAGGTGATAAACAACCAATATAATGTAGGATATACAAGATGAAGTTGCTGTAGACTGAGCGTGTACTTGCATAGGGTATCCAGAATAACATGACAATGCCTGATATAGCTAGGAGAAATAATTGATAATTAGAGTTATTGATACAATTTGAAGGCCCGTTTACGAGTTTTGCTGCGATCTTCCTCCTCCTAGCTTATGTGACCGAGCAGCGTAACGGCAATGAACAAAATTTTCTATCAAGTATGTTTGTCAGTTGTTCACTTGATCACAAGCTTTGATACAAGAAAAATCGGAGCAGAATTCACCAGTGTAAAATGGCCTAGAGATATTTATTATATCTGAACATTATAGATGGTTTTCATTTGACGTATGCTGGAGTAACACAGCGTGGGATTACACGAAAACCGCCAATAAGTCATTGAACTAGCTAAACTTGTTTTACAGTTACTGACCATGAGTATATATATTCACAGTTTCATTGTGAAAAAATAACAAACTTTTGCAACATTCGGTAACATTCATTTGTCTGCGATATCCATCTTTGACAAATTGATTATATCGTAAGTGTTTGGGCATTTCCTCAATTTTATATAGCTTACAGGCATCTTGAACTGTAGCTGTTTGTTTTGCCTCGTTTTCAAAATCTTTTTCTTTCGTTTGCGATGAATTTTTTTTGAGAAAACGATTCATGTTGGGCTATTTAAACTTGTGCAGTCATATCATCGTGGCGACGTTTCGGGATTCCGATGAATATGTCCGAACATACTCGGGTTACCTTCGTGACGCCTCGTGTATCATGTTCTAAATTGTAAACAAAGCAGTGGGACAAAAAGAAATATGTAATAACATCGTCAAATAAGATAGAAACCCCAAAATTTTCATAACTTTTGGACACAACTGTTTACTTATTTGAAAGACCGAGCTTTACACCAATCTTTATAATATGTCATTGGATTTGACTTTGCATTCTTATAATTTTCAAACAATGTCTCCAAGATTTCAAGAAAAGCACAATGCTGTGCTCAAGTCTGTAGGGTGAGCTGAATATTGGCTCTAGAAGCCGTAAATTTTGCTAAAAACCTTGATTGAAAATATGAACGAAGGAGACGCTGCGATGTATCAAGATTAAGGCGCATACCTCTTTGAATCAGCATTATTGATGAAACGTAGTGAACAATCTGAAGCTGGAGTTGTTTTTTTAATTGATTAAGTTGAATATAAATACGCAAAGCAAGTTGCATTTTTGAGTATGAACAAATCTGAAGCAACAGATGCGTGGCAACGCCTTGCAGCGTTTGGTTGCTTTGCGTAGGAGCTGCAGTGCTCTTCAGTTCACAATGGAGTGGTTAGCATATCTTACTGATAGAAGAATTGTATCAAATGATGCAAACCCTCCAGGTGTAGCTAATCCAAAATCATTCATAGTTCATCGCCATGATTGGTCTGCTATATTTCTTTCTTCAAAGAAATGGGAACTTATTGTGATTGTAGCCAGTTTGGAGAAATTTTGCCAAGGAATTCTTACTACTTGTCTGGGCCATATGAACAATTAATTGAACATGACAGATCTAAATGGAAAAACTCTATGTGCTTAAAGATGACAGCCCACACTACTTTTCAGCAGAATAAACTTTCAAGGCGAGGTGTACTAAAGTATAAACTCATTGTTTCCTAATAGCCTGAAAAGTGACTCATAATGTTCTTTTAAAACTATATGATAAATATAGGACTTGAATTACTTTTCCAAGATACTCATTGACTATAAAACTGTGCAAGACAACTAAAGAATGTGAGATTATTTTTATTTTAATTTCTGTTTCTGTTGTGTACAATCAATTGACTGTATGGTCCTCCCATATAGCCCAAACGGTTGCCATACTGACTAGGAGTTCTGTATGCCATCAAACCCCATTTTTTTGAAAGTAACGACAACACTGACTGGTCGTGTCTATGTTCTTTGAAACCCGGCAAGTTTGTTTTCCCCATCATGTTTTCACTGTCGGTTAGTATCCTAGGATCTGAAGCATAGGCTAGCCACTCCATGACAAACTGTACAGACTGACAATTTTTTTGAAGCAACACAAATGATGCTAAACGCTGGAAGGTTGGATATATTTGGTCATCATCCATGTCCATGAGAATGAATGCATCACGTTTTGTGTAGTGCTGTTCTAGTAGAGTTAAATAAAATAATAGAATGCCATATTTACTGCTCTGGCATAGCTTCAGTAATGGTCCAGCATCACGTATAAAATATGCACCAGAGTCTTGATACATGAGTAAGTCACCAGTATTCATACTGTGGATCAATGTTCGAAGTATGATATATGGTTTCCACAGCCAATAGCCACTGCCTCTACCCTCATTTAAAATAGTCCTGTGTTTGCTGACGAATTGACGATGTAATGATGTGAAGTCGTGAATCACAGTTTTATCAAAACCTCCAGGGTATATAGCACTCATAACAGCTTTCAATTTTGATTGCTCGCAACAATTATTTGCAAAAGTTATAAAATATTTTTCTTCTTTAATGTCCTTGGATTTCGTTTCGTTGTAAAGTTTAATTCTATTCGGAGGTTGTTTTTTCCAGGTCAATGAGGTTTTATTTACTACAACACGATTGCGAAATTTAAACACATATTTTGAACCATTGAGTATTTGTCGCGCTATATCGAACAAATCGTCGCAATTCTTGTGCAAACTGGGTTTTCTACCATCCTTGTAGTCGTTTGAAAAACTTCTCGTTTTGAAAAAGTAATAGCATAGAAGAAACAAAGCTAAGAAAAAAATGTAAACAAAAATACTTTTACAAATCGCCATCTTTTGAAAATCATCGAGCAGGGGGGGGGGAGAAACAGGACTTACGACTTCCATCAGTTCCATAGGAAATTTCACATTTGAAATAGCACACTTATTATGTTGGGTGGGGTGTTACCACTGCGTATTACTACTTCATTAAAATATTATCCTTGAAATACTTTGCGTTTGTTTTTTCTCCAACTATTGCAATGTTTTAGAGTTTGTGCTAGTGCGATCATTCAATCATGCAAAATAAAACAAGTTCACCGATATTGATCTATAACTTGGCCACGGAAAGAGATAGATGGTGTTTGTAAGGGATATATTAATACTCTTATGTTCAAA
>JAODVQ020087350.1:0-11038 GCA_025400075.2 Phenganax stokvisi
ATGCTTCACGAAATATTTGCTGCTCCTATTACTTCAGCTTAACATGCAGTACGCTTTTAATTTGTTTAATCATGTAGGAGGCGATGTCATTGCTGAAGCTTGTCATCAGAACTGCAGATGAACGTAGGTCTTCTTCTTTTTAATCTCGATGATATCTTTAATGTGACAGTTTATGCACTATTCTTGGACTAATGAACACCAATGATCATCCATTGCTCATTCCATTTTTCGAGGTGAAAGATGTCGACTGAACGGCAAAGACCTTATCCGTCACGTGATATTAATTCTTGGAAGTTGCGAAAGGATATATATTGCAGATTACCTCAACATTCTGTTTAAGTACGTTCTGGTTTCCAAGACGTACTGCTGTGAGTTCACTTCACAGATCTGGTCAGGTACACTATTGCCTGTGGTGCTCTCTGGTTTTTTACTTTTAAGAAAGCTCTCATTCTATTTTTCAGAGCTCATCAGCATTATATGTGGAATTCTAACCTCCCACACTAGTGAACGCTCTTTGGCTGCGAAGACATTTTTCCATACCATCACAGCGGCTGTCACTCAAGTTGATTTAAAAGCCAACAATCTATTTGAATTTTTTACAAACATTCTCTTAGATATCAAGTACGTACTATACTATGACATAGGTTTGCGGTTTGATATTCGGTATTGTAGTAAAGTATAGATGATAGATTATCATGATAATCTCTTCATTAAAATCATCCATGATTAATAGTGTTTCGCGTGTATGCTAAGAATGTCAGTGTCTGTTTAAACACTTTAGGAAGGAGACAAACGGTCAGGTTTTGGAACATCTTCTGAGTTCATTGAATCTATTCTGTAATTCTGTCGCTATCGATTGTCGTGGACAGCTTTGTCAACTCGGTGAAAATATTTTGCCGGCCCTCTTGCAAATATGGAACAAGGCTCAACCCATTGCCGTCAAGGTGTGTCATGTTGCTGTAGTGTTCTAGTAAAATAGAGGCCCATTGACTACTACCATTTTTTCTCCTTGCCTGATGTTTCTTTGGATGACATAAATAACAACATTCTGAGGGTGTTTCACGTTTTTTTTGTGGCTCATTGTAAGAATGCGTAGATTAGAGAATGCTAACGACTCTTTCTTTAAAGTTTTCAATGATGGAGAAGGAATTTAGCGCAAGAACTATTAATTTTCACTTAGGACTGCTTGGTTATGTTTATGAGACTACAAATGAGTATTCATCACCCAGGTGGTGTGCACTTGGAGAAAGATGGAGCCTGGAGTACTAATACTGCATGCTGGAAGGTACACATTCCCTTGTCATGGAAACCAAGTCGATAACTTCTCCGGAGTTGGAAGTTATCACTGAAATTGTAAACTTTACGATTTTAGAAATGTCTGCGGAAATTGTTCGAGTCAATATCTGCTGAAATTCAACAAAGTAACGCGCGGGTCCGAGGACAAAGGTTAATTTCTTGAGACAATTTTCAACATGGATAAAATTTAGGACCTAAATTGATGTTTGTGGTGTGTGTTTTATAGCATGAAGCTTGAATCAAGTTTGAAAGATAGTTTGATAGAACTTGCTGCAGACGTTTGTCACCAGGTAAATACCGGTGTATAACTGGCCGTCAATTTAAGAAGGGAATACAGTGTAGCCATGAAGTCTAGTAGTCCTGTGGCCGATTGTACGAAGCTCTTTTAGCCTATATAGTGGATAAGCTCAAAATTAGAAATTACATTTATATGCTCCTCGTACATGCCAAACTGAAAGGTTTTAGCTGAATAAACTCATTATGTATCGAGCTGTTGGTTTGGCAGATAAGATTGGATTTGAAAGATTTACAACGATATGAGAAATGTGTTTTTAAATTCTGGTTTATCCACCGTTACTGTAAGCTTCTAGGCCGTATACGTGTTCTGTACAACGGGCTCCCGACAAAATTTCCTTTCGTTTTCAGCATTCTGTGCGTTATGGCTCTCGGAATAAAATATACTTTTTCTTTTAGCTTTACTGGTTCCATTCGGATCCCTCACAAATGTCCTCAAGTTTTGACCCAAGTAAACTCGATGGTAATTAAGGGCCAGCTGTTTCTATAATCCTGGGATATGTTGTTTCTCTGGTAGCACAAATATATATTCACTAAGTATTTTCATGGCCCCACCAACCATCCTGGTAAAATACGTCGAAAAATTTGCCATATATAAACACCAGCTGGCGGGCATATTTCGGAGATAAGCTTACCCTTTGATTTCCCTTTCTCTGAGGAAAAAACATGCATAAAGCGAATCTACACAATTTATACTTCTTAACGTGAATAACTGGCTGCATGTGTATTTTGTATTTTGTCCATTAAACACGTCACCCCGGCATGATGAGTTTTCTGGCGAATTAAAAGCGTGCAGGTGCAGCTGGGATCACGAACATACAACTATCGTTTTATACCAAATTTTACGTGTCTTTTAGTAGGATGCAACGATTAGCAATAAAACTGGCTTAATCTTTGTTATATCAATAAACTTGCTGTTTTGTTGCTTGATTTTGTTGCGGTTAAATTAAATAGATATATTTATTGGCTTTTCGTTTGGTTCTCAGGCCCCAGTTTGTCGAAACGGCGAAAACTTGACGTGGGGTGGAATGTTTTGAGAGAAACTTTGAGTACCAGTCAGGAAACGCCGGCCTTACTGGGATGGTAAGTAGACAGAAGCTAGTACTTCATGTCAAAATGGTTGGAAAAGCTCTGTTTCTTCTGTTCATAAGGCCCATTTACACAGGCGATTTTTGATGCGATTTTTCTCCTGTTGAACGATGGGATAGAGAGGATAACTGCATGGCGAGTACACTTGGTCAAACAATGTTGCAAATGCACTCGCCAGTGAATCTCGATCACATACGCTAAAAGGAGAAAAATCGCAACTGGAATCGCCCGTGTAGACGGGCCTTTACTCGATCTCCCGTTTCTTCCAAACTGTCTGTATTTCACTACGGCATATGGCAGCAGGATGTGGTTTGTATTTTATAATATCTACTTTTAAACGAATCAAGACACTTTATTTCTGGTCGCTTGCATTTTTTCATATCATCATCAACGCCACGTAGGTTCATATAGTCACCGATTGTTTCCATATATTCTCCCAACTTTTGTTCTTGATCAAGAAAGAAAACTGTTTCTCATAAAAAAGATGTTTTATAGTTGCCCATCGAGATTATTAAAACCCGGGTTGATAAAGAGTATACTGCACATGCAGCGTTTGCCTAGAAAACATTTTAATATTTAATCAGGTTGCAAGTAACATCAAGACTTTTATCAAAGTATCCAAGTGCTCTTCCTGGCGAACAATATACTCCTCTGCTTACGTCACTGCATCAGTTGCAAGTTGAAAGCAAGAGGTACGCTAAACATTGTCAAAGGTTGTTAATTCCTTTGTGACGTTTATTTTATTCTATTTTGTTAGCTTTGCCATGTACAAACAACATTACTACAAATCATCGATACACACGATTGACAGCTAGGGTAATCGCAACAGCTTGCACTAATGACTGCGAACCCTAAATTGTAAACAGATATGTCTGTTCCTAAACGTTAATTATTACTTTCGAGTTATTAATATTACTTTTACCCATATCTTGTAATTGGTAGCTGTACGATTGGTAGCTGTGAGTTTGTGTTTTAGATAGAGTAAAAGTAATCTAAATGCAGACTAATCACTTTCACTGGAATATTTTTGTCTTAGACTGGAAATCATTTCAAATGTTCTTTTATGTCTAAAACATCTCGCGGGGAGTCTTGCGCAGTTACCAGAGGGTAGTGTGGAGGAAATCGCTTGCAAGAGGAGTTGGAGAAAAATCTGGCTTGCTGCTTTAAGAACTTGTAGCTCTCATGGTTTACAAGATGCAAGCTTTCAACTTCTGCAGAGTGTTATTAAGGTTTTGCAACGGCATTCCTTTATTTTTATAGAATCAGATCGACTTCCTGATGTTCACTTCTTTTTGTATCTACTGCGCATGCATGAGTAAATACTACACTGTTGTGTTTTAAGGTGAAGTAAGGTGCTGTATAAGGTTGGGTAATAAACAACAAACAAAAAGAGGGACTTTGCGATGCTACGATGTCCATTGGGGTAAAATGTAGCGTATTAGTTGTGCATAAAAAGAAGTCAACGTTGTTGATGATATGAAATGCATGTTTAAGGACCTGTATTAGTTGCATGATGCTAAATCAGTTGCTGTGTTTTCGCTGAACTGAATTCCAAAGAACAGCTGTCTTGTGATTTCACGAACTTCATGTCTGATCACCTGATGCATAATTTTTTTTGTCTATTTTGCTGCTTTAATGATCAATTAGAACAAGAGTTGAGAGAGTGCCGCCGACGTAGTCTGTTTTTTTTTTAAATACGATGTTTAGCGAATTTTTTTATTTGTTAATTAAACAACAGAACTCTGTCTCTTCGACAAAACTCGCTTACCTCAACTCACCAGTTTGAAACAACAAGCTTTCCACTATCCCTGAACCTCTAAACTGTTGATACAGTGGATACATGCACACCTCAGAAAACCTATGTTTTGTTTCCCTATTGTATTGACTAAATGAAGTGCTGTTTATTTCTAAAGGTAAATCTTGTTGATCCTGGTACAGAGCCCTGGAAATTACTGACTGATGCTGCAAGTTCAGAGTAAGCACTTACTCATATCGCGCAGATACTGTTTTGCTTCTGGGGCGAGTGCATTGTGTTTGGCGAAGTTATAAGAGTAGATCAACAACGCATTTTTAACTCCCAAAAACGTACGCCAGTCTCTCTTTCCTCAGCCTTTTGCAGAGAGGACTGAAGTACGGTCTGATTTGTTAGAAGTGATCTTGCCGAACGGAAAGTTCAAAAAGTTGAACATTTGGCTCTCAATCGGAAAGACAAAGATATTCGGAAACACTTTAAAGAAACGAACTTATTGCGTGCATATATTTTCATCCCTTTTCTCCTTTTCTTCATTCCTAGATCTTCGTTGCTATTTTTATGGCAGCATCTGAGAACATCACCCCTACCAGAACAATTTCACCACACTAATCTCGCGCTTAATGCTGAACCTTCACACTATCTATTACGTCATCAAGTCTTTGATTGGCTGCTGCCTTCTGTCAATAAAATTGAACAACAAGGATATCAGGTGTTCGTTTATTACTTCAAGATGTTTGCAAGGTATTGTAAAAGAGTTGTATGATAGAACGAGTGAAGTCAAAACAACTGGAACGATAACTTGGCAGCCATGCGATAGCTTTAAAATACAGCTGACACCCGAGCAGTTTTCGTGCTGGTATAGATGAAATAGAACACTTGTAACTATCCTGAAAGCCAAGTTTGAGTTCCTAATAATGAATCATGCGCTTAAAGATTGTCTTTTTCATGCCTTTTCACTAAATTTCCATTCCTCGTGACTCGCCTTAGTCCTTTTGTAACCGAACATTTATTTCGCGGCTCCCGCCTTCGACCTTTAAATTGGCTTCACCCAATCACAGGGTTTCAAGGGTTTTACAAATGGAGTTATCGTTCCAATTTATGTACAGGTCACTGGATAGGATTCTGATAAAATACAACCACAACATAGCCTAGTTAAATACGACGGTCGTACTGATATGTATTTTAGTGGGGCGTATGGCCGTATTCTATTTTACGGGCCAGTGGAATGTGTATGCAAATTCTTTATTTACGGAGATTCCGATTGGGCCACTATATAGTATTGCCCTATCACTAATCATACATTGGATCGGTACACTAAAGAAAGCCGTTCCATTTTATTTGCATGTACAAGGTGTCTCAAAACCTGTTGTTTATGCATGAATTTCATATTGGTTTGGTGCATTTCAAACAGCTATAAATCGCATAGTAGAGAACGTAAAAAAATATCAAAGTTTCTTATCTGGAAACTTCAAAACTGCGTTTTAATTGCCCAAAGTTGTTTTTTTTATTTCTCACTCATGGGAGATGCAGCTTATCCGAATTTGAATTAAACTAATTTGAAATGTATAAATCTATGTTCCTTTTTTTTGAGACACACTGTATATTACTGCATTTCTTTTTTTGTTTTAGTTTAAAATTATCTTTGTTAATCTTCACTTGACGCAATAACTTTACTTAGTCTATTCTCCAATCGCCTTTCATTAGATTACCGATGAACTTACTCTCCCGCGTTCTGGTTATCTTGACCCAACGAGTGTGTTGTACTGCAGACGCTCTGGTTCACCATTCGGTTTCTGAGCAGTGAGTAAAATAGCATAACATATACTTAAGACAAGAAACCTTTATGGCTTCTCTCGTACTAAATTGACTGTCACACCGTAGGAGAACGGTTGAGCAATTTGATGAAGAGTTGGAAGAAATAGAAAAGATATACATGCTTTCATCTTTCGACAAGGTAAGTTCATTGAACTTGTTTGGTGAACCACCGAAGGAAATATTTCAACTTTTTAATTCTTTTTTAGAGAGCTGATACTAGTTTTGTGGATCCTGTTGAGGTTAATAAGCAGAAAAAGTAATTTTTAAAGTTCTTTTTTTGTATTTTACTTGGGGAATTCTAGTTTGTTACCTTTATTCACAAAAACGCACGTACACTAGGCTTCATCGTTATCTTATTCTGTTGGATTTAAGTTTCTACCCATGGGTCTTTTGACATATTTTCTTTTACGTGTTTAGACTAAGTTATAATTTTTAATGTCAATAGCAAAACTGTTAGTAATGTCTGTAGGAAAGCTGTCTGCAATCAGCTATGTTCTAAATTTTTCTCACCCTTTTTTCTCGACAGTGTTTCCACGGACAACAATACTGTGGAAGAATTGCTGACCTATTTGGTGCAAAGAATGGTGGCGATTTCTCAGAAATTGTTGGAAACTTTTGAGGTCGACGTAAGTTGTTTTATGTCGATGACTGCTTCATTGATTATGATCAAGTGATTGCTCTCAATTAGCCTGGAGTTTTGCTCAGGAGTTTGTTTTGGTATTTCAAGGGTGCCCCAACAACTCACATTCAAATTGGGATACAACGCCAATTTGGATTTGACATTTTGAATTCAAGCTGTTTTTTTTTTAAATTTTGGAATGATTGCTTCATTATAAGAACGAAGAGTTCAAATGGCTAATGATCCAACCCATCTTTCAATTGAGTGTTAACATTAAACCAACGTTCATCTTTTGACCGAATCTCACAAGTGCGGTCAAACTGTTTTTTAGTGCAGTATAATATCGTCGCCACCAGGCTTGACCCAGGCTCCAGAAAAAAGAACCGAGACGCTCGCGAGATTATGTAGTTTATCTACGAAAGTTTTGGGGCTGCTGTTTTTTTTCAATGCTTTTAGCTTCAGTGATCTCAAAGATTCTCCACTTTATCTTATCACAGAGGTAATATTGTGAAAAAGTGCCTTTTGTTTTTTAAATAATCTATTTTGATCATTATTAGTTCTGCAGTTGTGCAGGTTTCGATGGCAAAGTAACTTAAGCTTTATTCTAGATGGATCAATTGTTTTTTTCGTGTCTTACTGGGTTTTTTTTGGAAACTAATGTTTAGTGTCCACTGGCATGGAACCAAATTCGAATTTTTTACTTACTATGAAATTACTATGATTGTGCAATGTCTCTTGTTTTCAGCGCGTTTTCCAAGCTGTTGCAAGCGGAATGACTGAATCGCTACGTCAGAAAAAAGAATCTGGAAAAACTGTACTTGGGCAGACATTTACATCAATATTGAGTGACTTGCTACTTTGTGAATCCATTCAAACTGTGAGCACCGTATACTAGCTCGCCTGGTGCCATACTGCATTCCTTGCCATATGTACTATACGCTAGAAAGATAAACCTTAATATATAATTGTGATTGAAGATGTTTATGTTATTTAGAAAACAGAAGGTGATTTGATGTTTTTAAAAGCACAGATGAAAGTAGTAAAATCTCTCACACCAGTGGAGCTTATTGAATCTATGATGAAATTTATCACTAAAGAGGTAATTATGTACATCATTCTCAGAGATATGAACGACATACTACATAAAAACGTTTTCGTTACTACCATTTTTATGTAAATCTAAGGTTTGAGAAAAGTATTCTTTGACTTTCACTTTTTCACTACAATAAAATTATCCGATTATGGCTTCTTTATGACGAGATTGTTGTAAAGCGTAATAGTGTTATGACGCGTAAATTAAGGCATAAAATTAAAAAATAGTGTGAAATAACTTTTCCCAAATTGATCGTAGCGTTCACCTTTTTGTCAAAGTTGTCTGTTTCGCTACGTTGTCGACGCCGACCATGGAATCCGCCACATTTCACTGCACAATACACTTCGCTTGAGTGTGAAAGCAGATTTTGGATTCTAATTCTGTGTCTGAACTCTATAGCGCAACTTTTCTCGGCAGGCAGGGGAACTCGACAAGACGCGCGTGGTTATTGATGAATTTGACGGGACTGTTGTTGAAAACGATGTAGCTATGGATGATTTTGAAACAAACGAGATTGTCCCGGATCATAATGTCCACTCAGCAGGTAGCTCGTTACGCCAACATGTTGGGTGAAATTCACAAAAAGTTTTGCTTTGGAATTTTCCTTAGTTCAAATTTCAGAATACATTGCAGATGTTTTTTATCATTTTTTGTTTGTGGAATTTTTTACCCAAAGTTAGAATATAATGTGTGAGTGAATGGTGATATCGTACCATAATGCGACGCCAGTGAACTCCCTGCATGTATACACGCTTGTTTGTAGATTGAAGTTCTTAGAATAATGTAGACCTCAATTTCCATCGCCTATATTTCAAAATATTTAGATGTGGGCTAATAATTTTGTGTTTGTGTTTTAGAAAATGTACCAGAGAACGATAAATCAAGAATTTGTTTCGTGAAAATGGTGAGCTCATGGTGTATCTGTTTTGACAGTGATGAGAGAAATGAAAGACAAAATAAACTTCAGAGTCGTCTATTTGAATATTTCAATTCTCAGGTACCGTAGAAGGAATACTATGCAATACTATATGTGCATTACTGCACTACAACTGGACTTTTTCATGATAGACGATCTTGAGAACTCAAGTACGGTACTTCTACGAAACATTTCATGCTTACACTTGATTGAAATAACACTTTTTCGTTTTCTGGGTGTAGGACTTTGTTATCCTGAAACCTCTTCATTCCAAGTTGGTAAGTGCATGCATCCAGTGGTAAAGCAGCTTTTCGTTTTCACTGCAAAGTTTCTTCGAAACTTCGCAGTATTGTGATGAGTGGCGAAAATTCATATGAGTCAGTCATTCAGTCAGTCATAGTGTGAACTCCGGGGGGTGTATGCAAGTATTTCTCGTGCATATTTCTGTTAAAATGTTCAACAACTCCATGAGTACGCACCCCCGTTTTATTGAAATTGCGATCAAACACGTGTTCGAACAAAAATATTAAATATTTTCCATCATATTTTGCCGTACAAATGGCGGAAATCATAGGAGTGAGACAAATAACACATGAAAACTTTATTCTTACAGCTATACATTTTCCAAATCAAAGTAGCAAATTCTTGCCGTTTCTTGCCGTCCGTAATACTATGTGAGAATGATACATCAAACGGAACCCTACAAGTCCGCAATTACGGGCAAAAAAAGCCAAAAGTCGCAACTGAAGTTTATTAGTAATACATTCTAGACAATCGCGCAGCGATGTGGACTTCCATGAATTGTTCCAAATCACATATAGGCTGCACATCTTGGGCTAACTCAATGAAGTGAAAATGAGTGACTGAAGCCAAGAAAATTTAAAATAGTCGGTTATGAATTTTTGCGGATGTATTGTAGTCTAGCTATAGACTTGCGTTGAAATAAAATATAAAGAAGAAATAATCATAGCCGGGAAAGTTTACATTTACAAATCAATGGCAGTGGCGCCGCCAGACCTAGAAATGTTGGGGAGACAGAAAGACGGGACAAACTGATGACGTCATGAGTATAACTGATAAACATCAAAAACTAACAAGTTTAATTAAAGACGATCGGCAATAGTTCATGTTAAATCCATTACTAGCATTGATTACAAGCGTTGTTATTCCGGGTTATTTTCCTCAGTGAACATGGATGTTCTAAAGCCTGTTCACTTTTAGCGTACTGCCCTCCTTTTTTCCCAAACTAATTTTGGAGAATCTCAAAAGTGATATTTAAGTGAACCGGGGGGACGTGTCCCCTCCAGTCATCTCCCTGGCGACGCCTTGTCTTTCTGATGATATAACAGTTTGAAGTCTTAAAATTTATCCACGACTTAATCGCTTTATTTCACGCAAAATATCTATATCTGTGATTAGTACAATAGAGCCTTGAGCCTGGAATGTCAGTGAAATACTTTGACATGTGTGTTTTTAAATTGTCCGCAGAATGTGATTGTTTAAGCATTAAGGCGTTAACCTTGTCTCTCTGATAATATAACAGTTTAAATTTATAAACTTTATCCACTACTTGATCGCTTTATTCTAAGTTACATATGTGTATCTATGATTAATACAATGGAGCTTTGAGCCTAGAATGTCAGTAAAATATTTTGACATGTGTGTTCTTAAATTGTTCACAGAATGAGATTGTTTAAGCATTAAGGCATTAACCTTGTCCAGTGGCGTTGCCAGACCTGGAATTGTGGGGGGATGGCCGGACGGGACAAAGTTATGTTGTAATGAGTATAACTGATAAACGTCAAAAAGCAGCAAGTTTTGTTAAAGATTTTTAGCAAGACTTTATGTTAAATCGGTTATTTACATTGATTTCAAGAGTTGTTATTCCGGGGTTATTTTCCTCAGAGGATATGGATGTTTTAAAGGCTGTTCATTTTTAGTATACCCTTTTTTTCCCAACTAATTTTGGAGAATCTCAAAAGTGATATTTAGGTGAACTGGGGGGGGGACGTGTCCCCTCCAGTCCCGTTCCTGACGACGCCACTCAAAAGAGCGTTGGTATAATATGCATACTGAAGTAGGGTGTCCGGGTAGTTGGAGGTGTATAAGTATATGACAGACATAGACTCACTCGCAGCTATCTAGCATGAGTAATACTCAATA
>JAODVQ020087457.1:0-17372 GCA_025400075.2 Phenganax stokvisi
ATGTATGTATGTATGTATGTATGTATGTATGTATGTATGTATGTATGTATGTACATATGTATGTATGTGGACAGGAAAGACGACTATATCAAATGATGGAGCCACTATAATGAAACTGTTAGATGTGGTCCATCCGGCAGCCAAGACTCTAGTTGATATATCACTCTCTCAAGATGCAGAGGTATACATAATGTGTGTACACCTATATATAATATTGTATGGTATGTACTATGTAATATGTCAAAATCCTATTTGTTGACCTTTGACCCACGCGAACTGTGTGTGATGGGGTGTGTGTGTGTGTGTGTGAATGTGTGTGCTGTGGAGTTCAGCAGTCCTGCCCAGACCTCAGGTTTCCAATTCAATTACTGCATATGGCTGGTTCCTCTAAATTAGGTGAACATGAAGAAAACAAACTATTAAGTGTACTACTAGGACATACATCAACAGATATCTCGCTATTCATGATGTACAGGCAATAATGTAGAGTTGAGTGTTACTGGTTCTTAGTATATCAGTCCTTTCAGTTTGTGGCTGTGTTTGTGTTCTCTTTATGGCTAGATGGGAGTCACCAGAGTCCATTTTCTGTATCCCAGCCACTCCCTCTTCCCTGAATACCTGGGGAGAATCCACCTCTCCCTCCTTCCATTTACCTCCCCCTACTACACACACACACTCTGTTCACTTAACTGACTTGCCTTATCACCTGTGACTACTGGGCCTACAAAACCCAGGCACGAACACTTTAGTGCAGTATTGCGACCTAGAGTACCCATTTCGATGTTGCGGTCTTTCTAACACTCTCTCTGTGTATATACATACATAGGTAGGTGATGGTACAACTACAGTGGTACTGCTAGCAGGAGAGATCTTGAAGAGTTGCAAGCCATTTGTGGAGGACAATGTCCACCCACAGGTTAGAAATGGAAGAGGAGGAGGAGGAGGAGGAGGAGGAGGAGGAGGAGGAGGAGGAGGAAAGAGAGTTAATTTTGATATAATATACAGATATTGGTGCGAGGACTGAGAAAAGTGGCTGCTCTATCAATTGCCAAGGTTAAGGAGATAGCAGTTCGTGTCTCACGAGAAGACGAAGAGTAAGTTTGAGAGAGAGAGAATGTGTGTGTGTGATGTGAGTGGAGGGGAAAGAGGCTAAAACATGGTTATATACTGAATAGTGAGATGAACAACTTGCTGAAGAAGTGTGCAGCAACGGCTCTTAGTTCAAAGGTCATCGCAAGACAGAAGGAGTTTTTCTCGCAGATGGTGGTGGATGCAGTGCGTCATCTTGACGACCTCCTCCCTCTCAACATGATCGGGATCAAAAAGGTCAAAGGTGGTTCTCTGGAGGTGAGCTCTTATTAGAAAACTTGGCTGTAGTTTATACTATGTATAAACCACTTAAAAGTTACTACATGGACAAAATGTGTCTAATGCTCATACTGTATGTAGGACTCACGGCTAATAGCTGGAGTTGGCTTCAAGAAGACCTTCTCCTACGCTGGGTTTGAGATGCAACCAAAACGTTACACCCAGCCCAAGATAGCACTGCTCAACATTGAACTGGAGTTAAAGGCTGAGAAAGAGAATGCAGAATTGAGGATTGATAACGTGGAGGTATGAAGAATGGAATCGTGGAGCAGCTGTGAATGTTTATTATTGCTGTTGGTTGGTTGTGGTGTTTTAGGAGTATCAGAAAGTGGTAGATGCAGAGTGGGGTATTCTGTATGAGAAACTGGAGAAGATTGTAGCCAGTGGAGCTAAAGTTGTCCTGTCTAAACTACCTATTGGAGATGTAGCAACTCAATACTTTGCTGACAGGTATTGTCTCTGACTTTGTTCTCCTATTCCTTCCTTCCTCCTGCATACACTATTACCTCCTCCTTTAACACTCCTCCCCCTCCTCTTCTTCCCAGAGATGTGTTCTGTGCTGGGAGAGTGCAGGAGGAAGACTTAAAGAGGACGATGCAGGCTTGTGGCGGAGCTATCCAAACCTCTGTCTCGTCACTCTCCGACTCGGCTCTTGGTACCTGCCAACTCTTCCAGGAGGAGCAGATTGGAGGAGAGAGGTGGGTGTGGCCAGTGGGCGTGGTTTAGCTTATTACCGAGACTCTGCACACTATCATTATAGGTTCAATATATTTACTGGTTGTCCGGAGGCTAAGACATGTACGATCATTCTGAGAGGAGGAGCAGAGCAATTTATTGAGGAAACAGAGCGTTCTCTTCACGATGCCATCATGATTGTCAGGAGAACCATCAAGAATGACTCCATCGTGGCTGGTAAGGAGCTGATCAGGACCCTCCAAGGAACAGAAACAACCTCTCTGAAGGGGACACACATCTATTATCGTTTTATTTTCGACCTCTTAAGTTAGGACAACCAGATGCCAGATTCTGCTTATTATGGCAGTTCTACTGTAAATAGTTCATTTCTTCTCCTCCTCCTCCTCCTCCTCCTCCTCCTCTTTAGGTGGGGGAGCTATAGAGATGGAACTCAGTAAGTACCTGAGAGATTATTCCAAGACTGTTGCTGGTAAGGAACAGCTAATCATAGCAGCCGTGGCTCGAGCTCTGGAGGTTATTCCTCGTCAGCTGTGCGATAATGCAGGGTTCGACTCCATGAATATACTTAACAGACTGAGACAAAAACATGCCGAAGGTACGTGTTAGGCTGCTTCTTCTCCTCCTCCACTTCCTCCATCTCCTCCTCATCCTCACTCCCACCAACTCTACATTACATATAATAATGATATTTCTTATTCTCTCTCGTATCGTCTCTGCCTCTCTCAGTTGTGTTTTCAAATAGACAACACAGTTACGTAAACTTTGTTCTGTTGTTTTAAGTCTGTCCCTTTGGCCCTGAGCGGATGCAATGAATGAATTGCTACATCCCTTTATGACGAGCCATCTGGCCCGAGGCACTCTACTATGGTATATGTGAATGCAATAAAAGTCATGAAGTCGGTAGTCTTTGTAGTATCTGGACAGAGAGGGGGTTAGTCTGGAGAGCAGATGATGATGATGGGGGGCCCAATGTCTGGTTGGTAGTTGTGTCACTTGGTGAATGGGAAACCTCGTTACCGCTTATTAACTGAGTAATTGTTACAGTGGGAGAGCTCAGAGAAGAGAGAGAGGGGCTGTACTGTGTGATGACTTCTTTTTCTTTCACTTACTTTTCTACACCCTCTCTCCTCTCTCCTCCTCCTTCCTCTTCCTCCTCTTCCTCCTCTTCCTCCTCCTCTTCTTACTTCCTTCTCTCTGCTGAGCTAGCTGTCTAGCTATCTACAACTCTGAACCTGTCTGCACTGTTGGAAGAATGTAACATAAATAAGCAGAATTTAGGGTGATCCCACACACTCGGTCCGAGGTTGAGGGTTCTCCCGTACTATGGGAAATGTGTATATCACTAGCTAATATATATATAGTCAGGCAAATTGCAATTATCAGGAAGAGTAGGATGATTTAAGGTAGATATACACCAGTGAAGCCATGGCTGAGAGAGGAATAGGGTTATTCTTAGGTAGAGTAAAGAAATAGTTGCTGGAAGGATGATTAGGGTGTTTTCAAAGAGCAGTAGGATGGTAAAATCTATTGTCTAGCACACACTAACCACAGTCTCTTAATGCACTTTCCTTTTACTCCTTGTTGTGGTTGCCATGGACGTGGAACAAAGCTACAGTGGTAGCAGCAGCAGGTGGGGTTACCACACGTCTGGCTTATTATTAATCCATCCTCTAATGTGGCTCTGTTGGGGGGGCTTGAGGCAACGATGGTTTGTTGTTTTTCTCACACCACCAAGTGTGTTTGTCTGAATCGTGTGGTGACAGCTCAGTTGTGTTAGCAGCCGACACAGGCACACACACACTGAGTTTTTGTTCAATAAGCTTTCTGACGTAAGCTTTATGTAAGCTTCATGTGTTCTGCATACTGCACCATCATCGTAGATAACATTATTCAACTCTTCTTTCCACGTCTCCCGTAGCAACTGTTACCATAAAGGAACTAAAGGCTCCCATTAGTGAGGTGTATTGGATTCACACCAGTTGCCCTGACCTTGGAAGAACACCCTAACAGCTGTTTTAGTCGAAAGTCTCAACGATGGTTACATCACACGATCACGACCATTGATGACATATTCTAGTGTATGAGAAGAAGGGAGAATTCCAGTCAACATCTATGGCAGTGAGGCTGACCTGAGCTGGCCATCGTGATACACATGTTTACAGAGAGATATTTAGATATAGAGGCATTAGATGGCTTAATGTAATGGAAATGCTGGCTCCATCTGGACTGAGAGAACTTCATTTATTTCCGTATGGCCTGCCTGTCTGTGACCCTAACTGAACCTTTGTCACATTCAACAAACCATTTAACCTTATTTTCTTGGCATTGACCAATCATTAGACTGTTCAGAGTGCACCTCAAATGGACACCATTAAAAATTAGTTTATTTTGTCTGTCACGGCTGTCTGGTGTCAATGCAGGCGGCAAATGGTTCGGCGTGGACGTAATGCAAGAGGATATTGCTGATAACTTTGAAGCCTGTGTCTGGGAGCCTTCAATGGTTAAGATAAACGCCATCACCGGAGCTACAGAGGCAGCAGCCCTCATACTCTCTGTGGATGAGACCATCAAGAATCCCAAATCTGGAGCTAACAACCCTCCTCCTGCTCTCCCCGGCGCTGGAAGAGGAAGAGGTCGACCAATGTAACAAGCAAAACACCATACTCCATAGCCCCAACACTAACTCACCAATTATTCTAAATTTTATTAATTATGACGTATAAGTGAACAGTTATTACCTGAGTCACTATAGTTGTATAATGAATTATAGAATGTTTGTATTAATGATTAACCCAAAGGAAACTGCATGTCAAGTTTGTTATCCAGCAATCATTGACTGATGGAGTAGACGTGGAGCATAGTATGTATATATAACTCAGTTGTATATTATACCTAAGTGGCCTTTTTGGCCAAGGCTGGGCTTCTGCCTTTATCTGAAGTACAATCTATATTGGATTAGTAGTGTATTGTAGTGAGTTCTTTGACAAAGTTCCTTTGTAGTGCGCATACAAAAGATGGTCAATAATGGACTGTTTACATAGGAATATGGTCAGATACTGAGGGTAGTTGGGTAAAGGTGACTCATAAGATGAAGTGATAAAGAAGTGCTGATGAGAGAGAGGTGATGTAGATAGAGGAGGGTTAACTGAGGATTAAGAGATACACTGGGCTTCGTTTGTTGCACTATTTTCTAATGATTGTGTCCATAATGAGAGATCTCTTCTCATATCTCTGTGTTCTCTGGGGTACTGACTGGATATGTCTGTGGTCTCGTCAACTGTAACATTATACAGACTGCTACTAGATAACCTGCCATGCTTGAATGTGGCATATAGTTTAATATCTCCTCTTATTGAAACGGCATTGTATTTGCTGGAGAAGTCCCCGTGGTTTATTTTGAATGCCCAGTGCAGGGTCGACCCTCTCGTGGTCTGGGTTCCAAGGAGGAGGGGGATGATGGACGATCCGTCCAGCTGGCGCAAATCTGGCAGTCGTGTACCTGTCACATCCATTACTGTGGGAAGGAAGTCATTGGTGCTGACTGGATAGCTGGTTATGGTATTCCTCTCCACCACAGCAGGCCACTGCAAGATTCCTGGAACCCGAATTCCTCCTTCGTATAGCGTTCCTTTTTCTCCTCTCAGACCATTAGTATTGCCAGGACTGCCAGCAGAAGGACCATTGTCACTAGTAAACCACACAAGAGTGGATTCACTCAAACCAAGTTTGTCCAAGTGGGTAAGAATCTCTCCCACGGCGTGGTCCAGGCCCTCAATAGCACCGTAGTACTCCTTCTCTTTTCCTGCGAAACCTTTCTCTCTGAGCCTAGTGGCATAAGCAGTGTCTGCTATGTAGCGGCTGTGTGGAGCATGAAAAGCAACGTATGCAAAGAATGGGTGTGAATTTGACACACTGTCATTGATGAAAGACTTGAGTTGTTGGGCTATGAAGAGTGAGTCATCTCCTAAGATTGCTTCCGGATGTTCTACCACTGAACACGCAGAGGAAGTGGAGGAACTGGAGTTTCCAGTCTGAGGGGAAGATGATGATGATGATGGACGATTGTTTTCCAAATTACCATGGTAGTTGGTGCAGGCTGGGAGAGGAGCTTGTGAGTAGCGTCCGATACGACAAGTTTCAGAATTGAAACAGGCACAGTTAGGATTCACAGTTGGGACTGCTCGCTCTGTAACTTTCCAAACATCGAAACCGTGCATTCCCGGATCTGAGGGCGACCAGAGTGGGTGTCCACCATCCACCTGTTTCAAATCACCCAGATGCCACTTTCCAAATGCCGCTGTTCGATAGCCAGCAGTCTTTAATACCTCGGCCACTGTGATCTCTGATGGAGGAAGAGGTAGTGTTGCTGGACATTGAAAATCTCTGGTCCAATTACATGCTCTGCCATGAGTGTTGGCTCTCCAGATACAGTAGCGGTTGTGATTCCTGCCAGTCAGAACAGTTCCTCTGGTCGGTGAACATACAGGAGCTCCACTGTAGTGTCGTGTGAACTGGACACTGTGGTTGCCACAAGCCATGGCGTCCAGGTGAGGAGTGTTGGCCATCCCTCCGTTATAGTGGACGTCTCCCCAGCCCAGGTCGTCAGCCAGTAGGAAGAGAATGTTGGGTCTCTGTGGTAAATGCTCTGCAGGAATATGAAGTGATATGAATATCAAATATGGCTAAAAACGAGTGTGAAAGGCTGCGGGGATGTTCGGTTGTGGGCATCCCTAGCTACAGATAGTTACCTTTTTCTGCAAACTCTAGTGCGATGGTGGTGATTTATTTAGACTATGTAGCCACCGCAGAGCTAACTACTGAAGGTTATTGCTATGGACGACATCGTTTCTAGAGGGATGCTGCGCGATGCAATACAAACTTACTTCTATGACGTGCCATGGCCAACAGAGTAAACACAGTGAGAACAAGAAGCGCGTGGCGAACAATCGTCTTCATTTTACCTCTAAAGATCCGCAACAACTGCAACATGCGAGAACCGGTGTGCGTGCGCACTTTTATATAGCTAGCCTCCGCGCGATTTAGCCCCGCCCACATAATAATCATGATAATTTTACAATAAAAATACGACAGAGAGGTCAGTTTACACAAACCGGGCGGGTCCAAGCAGGAATAAAAACGCAGCTGACGGAGTAGGAACATAAAAAGGATGCGGTGGTGTACAAAGGATTGTAAATCAATTAATGAACGAGTCCAGTAGCGTATTAGCATTGAGTAGATTAGTAGTAGCCACAATATAGTGTATATTGGTCTTTTCTCCCAGGAAACGGAGGGCGTTGATTTCGGAGAAGGTACACCCTCCGAGGAAGTAGACAAGGACCACGCGATGTGCTCGGGACGCAGCCTGTGTGGTCTTACGCTGGCTGACTCCCTGGGTGTGCGTGAACACGGGACCACTCCAACTAGAGACTACATCATCCAGACCAGACCAACCGCCTACGCGAGTCACAAACTCGATTGCTGCAATGCTCAGTGGTTTGAAAGCTCCACCAAACACATACGACATTTTCGACGGATTATGGAGATTAGCTGTCTCTGGATCTTTGGGGACTAACTTGAGATTCTTGGAGAGAAGCTTGAAAGCGGAAGGCGCCGAGGAATCTTCAGGTTTCTCGACTATAAGACCTGCCTTCTCCAGGTTGTGTAGGCAGTCCAGGAACTTGTATCCATAACTCTGTAGGAATTGATCTTTCAGCACCTTCCAGTACTTGTTCTTGATACCACCATTGGTGGTGGACATGAGAGAGATGAGACGGAGAGGGATGTGAAAGTTGACCTGCCGATGGATACACTCCTCCACATACTCAGTGATGGGGACCTTGTCCCCTGCCTCGAGGATTGCTCGCTCAAAATACAGCTGCCGTTTAAACTCGGCCTCCTTCTTCCGAGTGATGATCTGTTCGCTGACTTTGAGATGTGTTTCGAGTGAGTCATGTTTCCTGCGGAGATCTGGTAGTTTCTGAACAAAATTCTTGAGTTCTGGGATAGACTGCGACGGTTTCCATTCAGAGTAGTCAGATTTGAGCTCCTTCGAGATGCCACATAGAACTTGAGGAACCGACGAGAAATGCATCGAGCGGATTATTTTGTAAATTGGGTCGCGAGCGTTAAGGAGGACCTTGACATTCTTGCCCATAACCTCGGCTCCTACCTCTACAAATCCACTCTTGATACTGAAGGTGTCATCAAGGATACCCTCATAGGTTAGTTGCGAGCAGAGCGGTGTGACAAAGTCGCACGATCGATCGAAGAGAATGAGCTCCGTGATCTGCGATCCTCCGTCATGATGGAGCGTCCCCACTTGATGCGCCTCCTTTAACCTGCGATAGAGTCGCCAGACCATATTGGCCAAGTGCCCCTTCCCATGCACCAGAGGAATGGTCCCATGCTGACGCTCCAGTTCCAGAATGGATTCGGCCACCGAATGAAGCATGCTCATATCACCCTCTATGTACAGAGTGAAAGGTGACTTATTTCTCTCTAGTGAGAGGATGTGTTCGTCCAGTGGAATCAGATGAAGTTTGAGTTCCATGTATCTAATGAGACCATGGACCCCTTCCCTCTCTAAGATATACTCGCAGGAGGCCAGCCGACGAGGAACAAAGATGACAGTGTACTCGCGATGTCGACGAGCTCGACTATCTGACTGTATGTGATCTGCAATTTGGCTGACGGCCAGCATGTCGGGACGTGTTATATAAAACCTCTTAGTGCCGCCTTGATCCATGACTGGCTCAATACGATATATGTGTTCCACATCCAGTCTGAACAGGAAAATATGAAAAAAGACGGAACGAGTGAGTGAAAGAGAGAGAGTAAAAGAGGAAGTAGACAGAGGATGTCAGAGAGGAAGAATGCGGTAGAAAGATTAAATGGTGTTCTCAGAAAGTAAGGAAGTGAGTCATAAAGCAAGAGAGATTCGTAAGGAAAGAGAGACGGAAAGTAGTAAAGGTTACGTGTTACTACCAAACCAACCACATTCCCTCAACCAGCTACAATAGCGGTCAACTAATAATAATACTCGGACACTCAATTAGCCCTGTCTGGGAATGAGGCTACCAAGCAAACAGACATCAGACACGGTAAGTCCAGAACCCCGTGAATTCAATTTCCAAAACTTACAATACAACAAAAAAATTCCTTGAATTCAACGCTGTGAGACCAAGTGACTTGTATCTATTGATACACTGCCCCCAGACTACACTGTAGTTAGTGGGAGTGAGACAAAATTGGCAGCAGTCAAGAGTTACCACAGCGAAGACCCAGGTATGGCAAGGCTTATTGAATACACCTATTACTGTCCCTCCCTCCCTTCTCTCAAGCATCATCTTTCCATACATCCAACTAACCACATCAATTCACCATGGCCAGTTATTCCCAGGAGTCCAGTGCAGTCTACACTGAACATACACGCACACCCACCCACTGTCTACAAATTACTCATCCACTCCTCCACCCACACCCAGACCTCTAATATCACTCCTCATCTCTCAAAACACTGCTATTGCTATATACTATATAGATATACTAGGACACACTCTGATATTGTATCTATTACCCCCCTCGGGCACAGTACAATTACAATTCCCTGCCTTTTAAAATTCCTCCCATAGCCATAGTGTTATAATATCCTTGATAACAACTCAATATCACTAAAGCATTATATCTCTATTGTACTAGAGTATTATAGTATATCTATGGGACTGCTATCGTGATAAAAGGCAGAGGTCATGGTGATTGATTTTTAAAACTGAACACACGGAATTTCATGTAATTTTCTTTCCTTGGATCCGATCACGCAGCCCACATACCAGCAATGTATTATTACATGCCAGAGATGATTGTTATGAGAGGACGTTGCCTACGTTAGAAGCATAACTCAAACACTCATGCTTTATTGTGGGAAGAGTCAATCTAAGGTAATAAAAATCTGCTGCGTGGAAATGAAGTGGTTATTAAATGGGATGTGTTACTCCATGTGCGAATTGATGGTATATACTTTCTAAGGAAGTTGATGGGGGTCACGTGCTCCAGGAGAGTCATGAGCTCTCCCTGTATGACGAGGTCTTTCTTGCCTTCCTCGCTAGCCAGCATGTCTGCAAACTGTATCCTCGCCACCTCGGCCACGTCCTTCATGTCCGGGACTTGAGCTCCGTCTGTCTGATCCAGAGAGCCGGCCAACTCGGCGCCGTCTCCGTTCTGCATCTTGACTGACCGAGAGAGATTTTCTACGCCTTAATTCAAAATTTCTCTAACTTCACCCTTGTCGTCATTTCGCTATATTAGAGAAAAAGCTACGGCTCTTGCGCATGCGTGCACACGTGGAGAAGAAGAGATGTCGAGGGTTGTAGGAAGTAGGTTTTGGTGGACCGTATCGAGACTGGAGAGATATAAACCATGTATATTACGTTACAACTCCTTGATTAACCGTCCTGGAAGAGTACGGCAGATGCCGAGCTATCATGGTCTACGGCGATGGCTGAACACAGTAGCCGAGGAGACGACACGAAGCAGCAGCACCGTTAGGTGTGGCGGTTGTGGCTCTGAATTACAGAGTGAGGACGAGCTGAGGCCGGGATTCATTCCTCGAGAAAAACTCCTTCAGTTCCGAGTAAGGAATGAGGAAAAAAACGAGAAGTTTGAAGGAGAAGAGGAAGCAGTTGAGTTTCTGAAAATACAGCAGCAATGGCTGACATGCAAGCGTTGCTTCTCTCTCAAACACTACAACAGTGCACTGAATGTTACACTGCAGGTGGACGACTACCGCAGGCACCTGTCCCATCTCGTGAACAAACGTGCACTCATCCTACTAGTAGTAGATGTAATAGATTTTCCAGGCAGCTTATTCCCTGGCCTCCACACTCTAGTCTCCCCACATAGTAGAGTTCTAGTAGTAGCCAATAAGATTGATCTACTACCGAGAGTACAGTCGGACAAAGGAAGTTTCTGGAAGAGACTCGAAAGAACTATTTTGGACAAGTGCAGGGAGTCCAGTCTAAAGGGATGTGATGATCTTAGTCTGGTGTTCACTAGTGCAAAATCGGGAGAGGGTTTGGAGAGGTTGGCCAGTGCTGTAGAAGATGGTTGGGGTAATAGAGGAGATGTCTATCTGCTGGGATGTACCAATGTTGGAAAATCATCTCTCTTCAACTTTCTCTTAGAAAGACTATGTGGAGCTGTACCTGGTCAACTGATGGAGGATGAGGGGGTGGAAGGAAGGTTGACACCAGCTGCCACCATATCACATTGGCCAGGAACAACTCTTGGTCTGCTCAGCTTCCCTCTAATATCAGTGGGAAAGAGGCGACGGCTGCTGAGACAGCAGATTAACATGGCCAGAGAGACAGGCCTCGGCAGTGAACATGTCGCAATCCCCAGTCATAGTGGAGAAGGAGGTCAATCTGATTTGCCAAAGAACAGATTCTGGCTCCATGACACTCCTGGAGCAATCAACAGTGAACAAGTATGAGAGAAAATGTCAACGGCTATTCTAGCATTACGTAATGTTTATCGTTATCCAGCTGATCAATCTATTGACAACTAAAGAGTTGAATTTGGCTCTTCCAAAAAAACCATTGAAGCCTCAGACCTTCATTCTAAAACCAGGGCAGTGTATGATGTTGGGTGGCCTTGCCAGACTAGACTACCTAGATGTGAGACTCTCACTCTCTCTCTCTCAATTTATTCTACTACTATATACCTTTAGGGTATTGTGTCCACATATTTCACTGTATTTGCTGCACCCTATCTCCCTGTCCATGTGACCAAGGTTAGTAAGGCTGATGCAGTGTGGAGCAAAAATCTCGGGAAACCACTTTTGAAGGTTTGAAATTACTGAACCATGCTTTGTTCATCTTTGAAAACACTGCAGCTACCATTTGGTGATCAGGAGAGACTGAGGAGGTTTCCTCCACTTCAGCCACAACTTGTCTCTGTCACTGGCACTGGTTGGAAAAACAGTGCAGCAGACATTGTGCTATCTTCTGCTGGCTGGGTTGCCGTCACTGCAGCTGATGGAGCAGTCAGTATTTCTCTCACTCTACATATATACTTATTACGATTGGGTGTACGTTCATTTCTATAGGAGGTGTGTTTGATGGCTCATACTCCTGGAGGTCATGGAGTTCACTGTCGACAACCCCCGCTCTACCCTACTGCAATCAACTACCGTGGGAAGAGATCAAGAAATCTTAACAAAAGAGCTATGTTTCGTGGAAGACAATAAAACCACTCGTTTTCCTATGTATTTGCACATGAGTTATAATTATGCACACGGGTATAGTGGTGGTGTGCGCGCATAAGGTATTATCGTCTCTCACTTTTACGACTGCGCAGTTTGGAGATCAAAGGCGCGCTCCCCGAGTGCTGTAAGTCAAGGGGAACTAGAGACAGTTCAGTTGCGTGGTCTTCGCCCCGTGCTGACATCCTCGTGCTGCACCTTTGGCAACACCAGTGAGCTATTCTACTTGAACTTCTACATAGTAGACACGTGTATATAATTTATAAATCTCATTGCTCTATTTTATTGCAGTGACTAATAAACTCTTCATCGCAATTCTCTTATTTGCAACGATTGGTGTGGTGTTCGCTCAGTCCGGCGAAACAGCGAGCGTTCCACTGCCGGAGCGATGTAACGGAAAGCGAGGAGACAAAACAGTCACAATCACTTGTCCAGAATCCGACATACGAGTGGCACGATTTTTCTTTCACCAGACTCTTTACTGCAAGAAATTCGGCGTGTGCCAGAGCAAGGCCACATTACTAGACGATCAAGCAAGCGCCGAGATCAACTACTTCCAGGACGCAGAAGACTGCAGAATGGCCTGCAACAATGGTAAATAATGATATATGTCTGTATCAGTGCAGGAAGATGGGTAGGAAATGGTTTGGTAGGAGCAAAGATCTTCTGATGCACGTTACTATCTGGCTTTTATTTACTATAGCTAATTTGTCTTCACTCTTAAACTTATACTAAAAATCTATTTTAGTTGTGAAATGTCCCAGTGTGCCCCTCTCTCTAACCAATGGAGTAGCTGGTATGGTGAATGATGATGGAGTGTGGAGTGAAGTGCAGGAGGACCAGAGACTGGGGCTGGGAGATACGGTCACATTCAGATGTGATCAAGGATACGCACTACCAGATGGAGTCTGGACTAGAACTTGCGGAAAGAATGGGAGCTGGTCTGGAGAAACTCCATCATGCAATGGTGAGATCAAAACTGAGAACAGAGCAGTAGAATACAGAGTTATGAGTTAATGGGATGCTGGATTAAAAGTTTTGCAGCAATATTTCAATGTAAATGTTGCAGGCTCTGTAATTGTCAGATGCTCTAGTTTCTCTATTTGAGAGATATTTGCCATGCATATTATATAGTTCTTAACTGATTCATATCTCTCTCTCTCTCTCTCTCTTTCTCTCTCCACTCTCACTTGGGACGCAGTTCACTCTCCCCAGCTTGAACACAATGTTACATCGGGTGTTCCACTGCCGGAGCGATGTAGCAGAAAACGTCATGACAGAATAACAACTATTAGTTGTGCAGGATCTGAGATGCGAGTTAAACGATTTTTCTTTCACCAGATAGGTCATTGCAAAAAATTCGGTGTGTGCCAGAGCAAGGCTACATTACTGGATGATCAAGCAAGCACCGAGATTAACTATTTCTTGAAACTTAAAGATTGCAAAATGGCTTGCACCAATGGTAAAACATTTATTTCCACCAAGTAGCTGGCACTAATAGCTATATATCACTTTATGGGAAGGTGGGTTTTGGTGGTAGAGGTCATCTTTTGATGGTGTTGTTTCCTTAGTAGTATTTACAATGCTTCCCCAGTCCTTCTTAAAATCTATTTCAGTTGTGAAGTGTCCCAGGGAACCTCTCTCTCTAACCAATGGAGTAGCTGGTATGGTGAATGATGATGGAGTGTGGAGTGAAGTGCAGGAGGACCAGAGACTGGGGCTGGGAGATACGGTCACATTCAGATGTGATCAAGGATACGCACTACCAGATGGAGTCTGGAATAGAACTTGTGGAAAGAATGGGAGCTGGTCTGGTGCAACTCCATCATGCAATGGTGAGATGAAAATTAAGGGTGCCAGGTGCTTGAATTCACATAATAATAATATAGCTTTAATTGAGGCAACATTATTTACTTGTTGATAAGTTGTTTTACTTTCTTATTGTATATTTGAACTGCAGGCAGGATGTCTGATAACTCAGCGACAACCCCCACTCCACCTGATGATACTCAAGCTATCAAGGAACCTTAACACAAGATGTGTTCCTCGGGATAACGGAATACAATAGAATGACTAAACATTAATCTCTCATGCTTTTGTAGAAACTTTCATATTTACCTATATACATATTATTGAAAAGTATTGTTGTGAATGAATGGCATAACAGGATTCTAAATGGTGTGTATTAGATAATGTATGTAAGGTTGTGGCTGGAGTCAAGCCAGTGAGCAATTGAGTCTCAAACTATCTTCTCCAGTTCACAGGCATAGCCAAGGTACTCTTGAATGAGCAACTGATTCTTAACAAAGTGGAGTGGTTCTTTCTTCTCCTGCTGCAAGAAGATGAAGTATTTTGCATCTTCACTGATGGACCAGCCTCTCTCTCTAATATAGCCCTCCAGCTGGTCCTCAGAGTCAATCATAAGGAGCTTAGCAGCTTCCAATACTGATATCCTGGCATAGGCTCTCTCTATACACAGAGCTATCTCGTTTCTAATGGTGACTATTAAAATGTTCATAAAATAGTCATAGTTTTTGGCAGGGACGTTTCCCTTTAGTAGCAGGACCTTGTGGAAACTACCTTCCATTAAGAATTGCTCCAGTGATACTGGATGTTTGATGTACACATTTTTCAGTTCTTCCACAGAGAGTCTCTCCAACTCTGTGTGGAACTCTGCCAGACGGTTCTCGGCCAGCAGACACAAGAAATTGAGTCCCAGTATCTGGTATTTGTAGGCGGAGTCGGGAACCAGGGAGGCATAGTCGAAGTAGTAGCACTGAAGTTGAGCCACGTAGCGCTGGAAGGAAGGGATATCGCGTTTCTCGATGCTCCAGAGAGCACCGATCTCTAGAGTGTTCCGCGCCAGGACTAATTCCCTAGGGTCCAGGTTCGTGGAGTCGTCGGACGGGAGGAAGGAGAGTTGGAGGAGGAGTACTTTCATTTGTGCCAGCCTGCTACCTGTGTCTTTGAGGTCTCGTCTGTCCCAGGCCACTTCTAGCTGCTGGTAGGCCGCACTGACAGTCTCCAGAGGCATGTCTCTGGGCTATAGAGATTGGTTGAGAGAAAAATAGAAAGCAGACTTCTTTATTGGGAGTTTGTCGAGAGTTGAAACCACGCCCATCTTCATGCGCACGTGGTCACACACGTGGCGAAATTTGACACCTTGTCGAGACAGTGTGTATTAACTGACTGAAGAGCAACGCGAGCTAGGTAAAGGATGGTAAGTCATGAACTAAAATAATCGAGTGAATTCAAACTGAATGTATCAAAGGTGTTGTTCGTGTTGTTCGAGCATGCGGCTGGCTACGCCATCTTTCGCTGCCGAGATGTAGAAGACATTGGATCACTCCTGCCCGAAGTACAGGCCGCCGTTTCAGACTTCCCTCTCTTCACCTCCACAGTCTCTCTGGAAGCTTTCTCCCCTTTCAAGTCTGGAGCCAATGCTCTTGAGAATATTAATGCTATATCAGAAGGTAGAACTAGACCAGCACAGTTGTCAGTGAATGTGGAGAGAAATTGAGTGGAATATTATGATGATTATTTCGTTGGTGTGCTCCGTAGGTCTGGTCCATGAGGACCTTCAGACCTTCCTTGTGAATAATGTTCAGCATGGCAAGAAAAGGTCAAAGGTCACACTAGGTGTGGCTGATGCGAAGCTTGGATCAGTCATCAATGACACACTTGAAATACATTGTCAGACAGGTGTGTTCAGTTTCTTCGTCTATCCTCCTCTTCATCTTCTCCACCTCTCTTCTTTCTTTCTTCCACCATCACCACCTCCTCCTTTTCTTCTTCCCCCTCCTACTCATCTCTCTAATACGGCCAGGTGGAGTAGTGAACGAAGTATTAAGGGGTGTCAGGATGTATTTCCATAAGCTCGTGGAGGGACTACCAGCTCTTGCAGCTGCCAAGGCTCAGCTCGGACTCGGCCACTCGTACTCGAGGTCAAAGGTTAAGTTCAACGTTCATCGTTCGGATAACATGATAATTCAGACAATCAGTCTTCTGGACCAGTTAGACAAGGACATTAATACTTTCTCAATGCGAATAAGGTGGGTATAGTTTTGGATGAGTGTGTATGTATTATGTATTAGACTGTGTTGGATACATATACCGTAGCCCAAGTAAAGAATTATTATACACATATTATACATAGTAGAATATGATAGCGGTGTTATGGACAGTATGGTGCAACACAAGGGATTTCCAACTCTTCAATAACCAGGAAACTGGGTTCAGTAGAGCATTAAGTAGAAATTAAACCAGTCAAATGACCGGGCATTGTTGCAATATTAATATCAAAACTTGACCTTGTATTAAAATTTGAGTCGGAGATTACCGTCTTAAGGTGAAGTATTATTAATGAGTGATTGTGTAGGGTGTGCTGTGTGTTAGTTAAATAGTAATTTCAAGCCCCTCCCCCTGCCACCCACCGCCTGCTATAGAGAGTGGTACTCCTACCATTTCCCCGAACTGATCAAGATTGTTCCTGACAACCAGGCATACGCCAGAGTGGCTCATTATATAGGCGATAGGAAGACTTTGAACGAGGAGAAGGTCGAAGGTCTAGAGGAGGTGGTACTGGACTCTACCAAGGCTCAAGCCATCGTTGAGGCCGCCAGAATGTCCATGGGTAAGATTGCAGCTATATTAATCACAAGGCACGGTCGGTAGTATGTTGTGTATAGGGATGAGCTAGGTTTACTATGGGGCTATGATAGGTAGAATTGTTCATCTTCTTGTTCTTGTATATTATATAGACTCATACATATGTTTATGTGCTTTTATGCTCTGCATGCTGACTACATTGTATGGACAATGACACATTGATACATTATATTACGTCATCAATATAAACAATATCTTTTTATATACTGCTACTGTTTATATTAGAAATGTGACATCATTTAATGATGCACCACCTGCTCATAGAGTTAGTGTACACGTTAAGAGCATGTGCCTGTGAGAGGGTTAAGTAGAGAGGAAGTGATAGGGAGAATGTGTGTGTGTGTGTGTGTGTGTGTGTGTGTGTGTGTGTGTGTGTGTGTGT
>JAODVQ020087671.1:0-40949 GCA_025400075.2 Phenganax stokvisi
ATCAGAAACGTCCTCACTCGGCGTTAGAGTATCTGACTCCTGCCGAATTTGAGAGACAAAACTTGTCTTAAATTTGCGAAATTGTGGCCCCAATAAGCGATGGCACTTCAAACTGTAGGTAGATGGATTAGGGAAAACACTAATCGAGTCAATTTTTTTCTTGATGTTAATGATTATGGTCTTGTACTCAACCTATTTGAGGCGTTTGTTCAATGCAGGTTGCAACCGATCTTTGAGGGACCCAATCAAAGTAAGTGATAAATTGAATGAAGAGGAAAATCTACTTCACAGAAGTCGTATAATATGGAAACCACTTATCATGAATGTTAAATATCAAATTTTTATTAGTTCTACCTACGACGATCTTCAAGATGAACGGTCACAGGTCTTAAAGGCTACACTCGAAATGGGACACATCCCTGTTGGTATGGAAATGTTCTCTGCTGCGGATGAAGAACAATGGAAAATCATCACGCGGCACATTGACGAATGTGACTATTACGTCGTCATCGTTGCTCATCGATATGGTTCAGTTGTGGATGGCATTAGTTACACCGAGAAAGAATACGACTACGCAATCTCCAAGAATATTCCGGTGCTTGGATTTATAATAGAAAATGATATCACTTGGCCTCCAAACTATATTGATACAGACCCCGACCAAAAATCATCACTTGAAGCACTTAAAGTAAAACTGAAACAAAAGCCTGTCAGTTTCTGGTCTTCTGCATCTGATCTCTATGGAAAATTCTCTATCGCATTAGGGAAGCAAATTGCATTAACACCACGTCCGGGCTGGACGCGGGGAACTGATGTAATTGGCTCAGATGTTACCAACGAGTTATCTCGGTTGAGCAGTGAAAATGCCGAACTTCGGAAACAACTTCAGGAGGCACTTCACCAAGCGAAAGACGATGCGATCACCGAGCGGAAAAGAATACTTCGGACGATGCAAAAGAATAAGACAATAGTTAATTTTAGATATAAATATACAGACGAATGGGAGGATGAAACAGAAGTCACTTATTATCAACTCTTTTACTTGTTAGCATCAGAGATGATAATTGAACAGGATACAGAATCTATTGCTGGGTATATTGGACTGATGCTGCGACCAGATAAGGAACGTCAACCTCGAGAGTCATATCCAGTTCCATCAAATCATTTAAAACATTGGATTTCTGATTTCATCGCACTCGGTGTTTTTGAGCCATCACAGAAACGTCATTCGGTAAGTGATACAAAAGAGTATTGGACTCTCACAGATATAGGTCGTGAAGTGTACACAGATATTAGACGCACTCGGCTTGAGGAAGGAATATCTGAGCAACTAACTGACACCGAATCGGCAATATCGGAGTCTGATGAATCGCAGTGATGTTCAGTATACCCAATCGTTACAGTTGATGGTGCGGATCCTGGGTTTTAATAATGTTATAACTCACGCAAAACCCACAAATATGATAGAATCCGTTATTATAGAAAGTCTACCCCAAAACGTCAAAAGAGTCCTTGCAGATTAAGGACGCGCGTTTCGCTACGCCCCATTATCGTCTATAAACTTTGTCATTACGCTTAATCAACAGGGAGGATTTGAATTGAATGTTTCAAAAAGTTATCTGCCTCCAAGGAAATTGATTTGGGCTCCAATCATCCTTGTTCCTTTGATCTTGACTGCTTGTGCTATAACAACGGGTGAGAAGATAAAACACCTAAATATAGATATGACACGCGCAGAGGTTGTAAGAGTATTAGGGCGTCCAGACGGGGTCCAAAAATCGGGAGAATATGAGGCACTTAAATACGCTCACCGCCTTGTAACAGGATGGGCCTGGGATAGAGCAGATTATAATGTTATATTGAGGAATGACCGGGTTGTTGAATATGGACCTGGAGAAGTTAGGGTTAAGGAGGGGCCAACATCTATACTACTGATTGTTCCAGTCGGTAAATGATTTGGTATACTTATTTGAATACCCACGAAGTCATAGATCAAGAAAGGAAAATATACGGAAATGGCTGATAGAATCCCAGTTGATGAAGAATTGCGTTCCGAGTATAATGACACGCTGCTCAAAAACGGCACTCGCGGGAAATATGCGGAGCAATACGCTGTGGGGACAAATATTGTCCGACTTGGTCCAGATGTCGCCGATGCTTTTGCGAATGAAGAAGCCGTTAATGAAGCGTTACGATCTGTATTGAAAGAAAAAAAGGAGAAATGACCATGTCCAAAACCATTGAAGGGGTATATCGCAAGGGTAAAATTGAACTTTCGGAAATACCCAATGACGTTGATGAAGGTACACGCGTGGTTGTAACTTTTCTTTCGCCTGGTTCTATAGATTTACGAGAACACGGCATTAGTAAAGCAGAAGCCGCGGAACTGCGTGCGCGCTTGGCGTGCTTTGCCGAGGATTGGGAAAGTCCTGAAATGGATATTTATGACAATTATGATGAGGAAAAAGCTAAATTACAAACGCGGTGACATTGTCTTAGTAAGATTTCCAGATTCCAACTTGATTTCAACTACCGCACGTCCCGGAGTCATTGTCCAAGCGGATAATCTTCAAACGAGTTTACCACAAGTAATTGTAGCGATGATTACTACCAAAATGTTCCGTGCCAATCATCCGAGTCGAGTAACTATTCTCCTTTCTAACCGAGAAGGACAGCAATCAGGATTGCTTAGGAACTCGGTGGTGATGACGGATAATCTTGCTACAGTTGCAGAATCTGCAATTGACCGAGTTATCGGTCAGATTCCAATGGAAAAAGTTGACGCATCTTTACACTATCCGTTAAATTTATAATCGCTGAAAAAGAGGGAATTTGATGATGGATCCTAAATTCTTCGCCCAAGTATGGTTCATAATGATCCCAATTATATGTGGGATTGTGGCGGCATTTTTCTTCGTAATCGGGTTACGCGGTATCATAATGAAGCGGCCTTTTTTAGTCTCGAGTAGATGGCTGTTATTAGCAGTTTTTCTTGCTTTTCTACCGGGTATCTCAATGATTTTCTTTCCGGGTTCTATACCTCTGATAATCAAGTGGTTAAACCCCATCATTTTTACGGTTGTCCTTGTGACGATGTATTTTACGTTGCCCGGTTACACCGTATTCGGCATCACAGATACATCGTTCCGGGAAGCACTACTTGCAGCACTCCAAAAATTACAACTGCCTTATGAGGAAGTGCTTTCTTCCATACGACTTACATCTATTGAAGCGGATCTTCAGGTGTCTATTCAATCTTGGGTGGGATCAGGGATCATTAAGATCAAGCAACGCAAGCACCGTTCTCAACTTACGGAGATAGTTACTGCAATGAACGAGCATTTCCGCACATCATCTGTGTCCACGAATCTCATAACCTGTATTATTTATCTGGTAATGGGAATCCTAATGACTGCGCTTGGAATTGGGACGATATTTTTCTTTCAAAACATCATCATGGAACTCCTATAAGTGAGAAGTTGATTATGAAAACGTATGAATTTACACTCATTTTAACAGCCGACCCCAATGAAGAAGAAGCAGATCGCCTCTACAGTATTTTTGACGATGGAACGATTACTACCGTTGACGGGGTCCCTCAAATTCATTTTCACCGTGAGGCATTTTCATTAGAGGCTGCCATCGGCTCAGCACTATTGGAGCTCCGAAAAGCAGGTTTTGAGGTTGTCCGTGTACACATGAACCCATCAACCATGCTTGGAACAATAGGCAATATAGATTTACGTGAACGTGGTATTGACGCAGCACAAGCGGCAGAAATGCGGGCACGTCTCGCCTCCTTTGCGGAAGATTGGGAGCGTCCTGAAATGGACATCTATGACAACTATGATGAGGAGAAAGCCAAACTACAAACGCGGTGATGTGATTTTATCACGCTTTCCGGATTCCAATTTGTACACAGCCAAACTACGTCCCGGGTTAATCGTTCAAGCGGATAATCTACAAACAAGTTTACCCCAACTGGTTGTGGCGATGATTACCAGTAATATGTCCCGTGCCGATCATCCAAGCCGTGTCACCATTTTAGTTTCCACACCGGAGGGACAACAATCTGGATTAATGATGGATTCAGTAGTGATGACCGATAACCTTGCCACAGTTATTGAATCAACTATTGAGCGTGTTGTCGGTTCGATTCCAATGGAAAAAGTTGACGCAGCTTTACGCCATACATTAAACTTATGAATTTTGCGGAAGCCAGTTTCAAAAACGAATCTACACGTATAAAAATTATACTCATTTGCATCCTGATAACCGCTGGTGTGTTAGTGATGCGGAATGTCGGACACAGTGGACTTCACTTTTGGGACGAGGGGTTCCACGCGATCGTTGCTCGGAATTTGACGAAACACCCGCTCAAATTCACGCTCTACGACCAGCCGTGGCTCCCTTACGACTACAAAGGTTGGGGTGAGAACCACATCTGGCTACATAAACCGCCTGTTGCGATGTGGACGATCTGGATTTCGCACCTGATCTTCGGTATCAACACCTTCGCGCTCCGGTTGCCATCTGCAATCAGTCTCGTTGTAACGGCGTGGTTAACGTATCGGATCGCAGCGGATCTTTTTGACAAACGGGCAGGACTCATCGCTGCGTTTCTTCAAGGATTCAACCCGTTCCTGTTCGCGTCTGTTCACGGCTACCGCTATTCGGACCATATTGATATTGCGTTGCTCCTCTGGGTACAGGTCTCATGTTGGTTCCTACTTCGTGCGGTTCGGACGGGAAAACGGCGGAATTATATCTTATCAGGGGTCGCGATGGGGATCGCGTATCTCTCGAAAAGCTACCTCGCCTGCATCACCTTCGGCATCGCGCTTGTCGTCTGGGGAGTCGCGAAAGGGAAACAGATCTATTACGAGCGATATGCAAGGGATAACAGTGCGCCAAGCGAAACGATAGTGGAAAAGATCCGACTCAGCGACATCGGACTACAACTCTTGGCAGCAATCGCGACAGTCGCGCCGTGGACGATTTATTGCTTGATCTACTATCGAAAGGAATTCTTGTGGGAACATAAACGCGTCATTGACCATCTTAACACGGATGTCGAAAGTTGGGGCGCGAGTTGGGATCGACCACTCTTTGACTACATGCCGCTGTTCTATCCGATATTCTATGCTGCACTCATCGCAGCGGTGTTGTGTCTGTTAGTCGTTATGTTCAGACGCTGGCACTTAGCCGAACTTTTTGTATTAGCGTGGGGTATCGGTGTCATTGTACCGCACACGTTGGCACACACGAAGACACCGTCAGCGACAATGATCGCCGTGCCGCCGCTGCTGATCTGTTTCGCAGCAATTATTAGCCGGGCATGGGAACGTCGAAACTGGATTTACGCCGCAATGTGGTGCGCGGGGATGCTCGCAATTACAATTGTTTCTGGTGGACGCTCGCTGGTCAGAGGTCGAGACCAATTTGACGGACTCAAGAAATTCGCACCGTTCATTGAGACGAATTTTTGGATCGTAGAGCAACTTATCGGTTTCGGTGTTCTGCTCGCAGTCTTTGCAGGTGTATATACGTTCGTGCGTCAGGACACTGTGCAGAAATGGATGCGGATCGGACTCCGTACAGTTGCACTGATACTTGCTTTGTTCTATGTCCGAGGTTATGTCCACGCCGCGTATAGTGTCACGGAACGGAATGTCAGAACCCCGTTGTACGAACAGAGCGGACCCCGTCTCCAACGCGAGTTACCGGAGAACGTCTGCTTTTTTCTCGACGACGAACGCGTCGGTGCACACTTCGATCTGATGTACTACGCCGATCGGTCAACATATCAAATTTACAATGTACACATGAAAACGCCTCGCGACTTCGTGAACCAAGCCGAGATCGCACGGGAAGCAGGTGCGATTCCGTATATCTTCTCTATAAAGGACACAGATTATAATTATCCCCTGTTCCTTGAAGGCGAGGTGGACATCGGAAATGGAGAAACACGACGCTATCGGGTTTATGAAATTACGAAAAGTCAATAACTATGGAAATTAAACCCATCAAAATTGGTATATATTACGAGGAAAATTATGAAATTATTACGATATACACTATTCCTATCCACAATTTTGGCACTCGCAGCATTACCCGCAAGTGCACAAGTGGATTGGAAAGCACTTGATGTCGGTAACCTATCGTCTGCAATCTTTAACACCGCAGTCGTTGGGTATCCGAGCAATCCAACAGCGAATCCTTCAGGTTGGTGGCCCGCTGGTACAAACGATTCCTACATCTTTGAGGGCAATATCTGGATCGGTGCTAAGAAAAACGGTCAGATCGCTGTCTCTGAATCGGACGGTCGGCAGAGCGAAATTTGGCCCTTGGGCGATATACCGGAGGTCGTCTCGAATAAACCCGGGGTAACATCAAAAGGGACACCGACAAGCCAGACCATCATGTTCAGGTGTTCCGATACCAATCCTGAAGCAAATGGTGGCGAGATTCTCGGATTAGAACTCGAAGTTAACGGGTTCCAATGGAGTTACGCGCCGCTCTACGACTTCTTCATCCTTGAGTACAACGTCAAAAATGTCGGTAGTGATACCCTCGAAGACGTGTTTATGGCGTTCCGCTACGATGTGGACATCTCCAGTAACGAGACAGGCACGGCGAGTTACTCCGCAGATGACTTCGTTGCACTTGATCAGACACCGGATGCCCTCAACCCTGTGGATCATCCGAACCGTTATCTCTCTTACGGCTTCTCCAACGCCTCCGCCCCCGGCTATATCGGTTTACGCGTGCTGGACGCTTATGTGGGCGATGACGCAGATGACCCCGCCGCAAAGATTCCGTTCGCCGCACACAAACGGATTACAATCTCCACGGACCCATCAACCGACGCCGAGCGGTATGCTTTAATCAGTGTCCCAGGGGTTGAACCGCTCCCCGCAAACTATGACGATCAACGCTTTATCCAATCCTATGGACCCGTTGAATCTTTTGCACCGGGCGAATCGTTCAATATTATCATCACCGTAGCGATTGGTGAAGGGCTTGCCGGTTTGCAAGCGTCTGCAGATTGGGCACAGAAGTTATATGACGACGGTTATGTTGCACCCGCACCGCCACCGTCCCCGTTGGTTACGGTGTACCCCGCAGACGGGCAGGTAACCCTCGTCTGGGAGAGCGAAGGACGCTGGGTTAATGAAGGTATCAGCAAGAACATTGAAGAATATATTGACGTAACCGATCCCGAGAAAATATTTGAGGGGTATCGGGTCTATAGGCGCGATGTCTCTTACGATGAATCCACCGGAAACCCCGTTGAAGATTGGACGATGCTGATGGAGTTTGACAAACCGAGTACAACCGGTAATTTCTTTACGGTATCGCACGTCGGTAAGCAGTCAGATGCGGTTATTGAAAATATGGGCGACGAACCGTTCTTTGCCGATTTTTTCAAGAACGCTGTCTATATGATCAAATTCAACTCCAGCACCGATTTTGAAGTTGTCAACACGACACTTTGGGAAGTCATGCCGTATAATCCGACCTTTGAGGGTGGAGACGGGTACGTTGTCCTTGAACCCGATACCGGTGCCCCCTACCCAGACGGAACCTATCGTTCCGGTGCTCTCATCTATTTCGGTGGTCTCTACGTTCAGATTACCGATGGGCCTTCAGGGCCGCCTGTTGCTGGGGACATCTTCCGGGTTGTTTCCACGCCTTCACAGGCACTCGGTGAAGACGCAGGCATCAAGAATTTCTACACGGATGCGGGCTTGACCAACGGCCTCGAATACACTTACGCTGTTACCTCCTACGATACAGGCAACCCGAAAACAGGGTTGATTGCGATGGAGAGTAGCCAAATTGAGACGATGGTCCACGTAGTTCCGCGTGCACAGCCTGCCGGATACCGAGAACCGATTGCTGATATAGAGCAGCACGGGCAAGGCGTTGTTACCGTTGAGCCGATGGTACTCGCACCGAACAAAGTCACTGGACACCAGTATAAAATGGTCTGGTACGGGGCGCAACAGACAGGACCCGCCGCATACATCACCGGTCCCGATTATCAGCCACCGGCTTATGAAATTATCAACACGACGACAGACGAGACTGTCGTTGAGCGGCAGCCCTTTGATTGGTATGACCCCGTCCATCAAGAAGCCGTTGAAGTGCTTTCACCGATGTTTGACGGCATCGTTCTGAAGATAACAGGTGTCAATGTCTCTTACGGAGCACCAGATGAAAATCCGATTCTTGACGTTAAGCTGACAGCAGGTTCAGTGACGGATTGGTCGGTGGACATTCAATCCCCCGGCTTCGGTGAAAACACATGGCCGAATATCTTCTGGGCGACCTATTACCGTCCGCATACGTACTCCATCACGTTTACGGATGATACACACGTCAAAGTAGTGGACGAAGACACCGGTGAAGAAATTAAATTCAACGCGGGACGTGCCGATGGATACGCGATCCTAACAGGTTCAGGGTGGCTCGATGAATACGTCCGAGCAGATACACCCGATTTCTTCCGAATCTATATCCGAGGCGGATACGTCTATATCAGAGACCCGAACCAAGAGATCTCTGCTGGGGATATTTTTACTGTTGAGATGGGCGGTGTCAATGCCCCACGGGATGGCGACGAATTTCTTTTAACAACAAAAGGAGAGACCGCCGACGCTGAAAATATTGAGGCGGACCTCGGCAAGATCCGTGTTGTCCCGAACCCGTATTTCGTTACGAATAGATCGGTAACATCGGAAGGCACCGACAAGGTATTTTTCACGCATCTGCCGCCACGGTGTACCATCCGGATCTACACGTTAGCCGGTGAATTAGTCCGGACGATTGAACACATCAGCACGGAACCTTACAGTCCGGATGACCGTTCTTCCCAAGGCGACAAGGGTGGCACAGCGTCTTTTGAACTCCTTAATCGTTATAACCAAGCACTTGCAAGCGGAGTCTACATCTTCCATGTTGAAGCCCGAGACGAAAGCGATGCCGTCGTCGGCAACAAAATCGGCAGATTCGCCATTATCCGATAACAGGAGAACTCTATGCGATATATAACTTACATTCTTTTATCTGCATTCATAGCACTGTGGGCCGTCCCGAGTCATGCGACAACCAACGTTGGTACAGCAGGCGCGCAGTTTCTGAAAATCGGTCCCGGGGCGCGGGTAGATAGCCTCGGCGGCGCGTTCGGCGCACTCGCCGACGATGTCACCAGCATCTACTGGAACCCAGCAGGCATCAGTCAACTGAAAAAAACCAGTTTTTCGGATACACATACCATCTGGCTTGCCGATACCCGATACAACTATCTTGCATTCGCCGTACCGATAGAGAAGGTCGGTACCTTGGGCGCGAGCGTCACATTTCTGAATGTACCGGATACCGAGATCACGACACTTGCAAAACCGGACGGCACCGGGCTCTGGTATTCCGCTTATGATACAGCCGTCTCAGTGGCGTATGCCAGACAGCTCTACGCGCAGGAATCCGGGGTTAAACTCTCCGTTGGTGTCAACGCCAAGTACATCCACCAGCAAATCCATCGCGAAAGTGCCAGAGGTGTCGCGGTTGATGTCGGCACACTCTACCACACCGGTTGGCGGAGTCTACGTATCGGAATGTCTTTCTCAAACTTCGGACCAGAGATGCGTTTCAGCGGTCCCGATCTGGAGAGCGGCTCCGAAGTCGCTGGTGACCAGAGGACATCGGATTACCGTCCGTTCCCGGATACATCAAATCCGACGCGGACAGCGGCGTTAGAGACCATCGAATTCCCGCTGCCTTCTAACTTCCGACTCGGTATCGCCTACGATGTCGTTGATAGTGGGGACAACCTCCTTACGCTTGCGCTCGATGCGAACCATCCGAACGACAACAGCGAGCGGTTGAACATCGGTATGGAATATTGGTATAGAAAGATGGCAGCGATCCGTGCTGGCTACAAATTCCGTTTAGGCGAAGACCGTGCGGACGACGAAGAGGGGTTAACGCTCGGTTTGGGTATCCACTTGACGCTCGGTAGGAGGCTGCTCTCCGTCGATTATGCTTTCGCCGATTTCGGACACTTACAGCAGGCACACCGCGTCAGTTTAGGTTTACAGTTCTAACAAGAAAATTAATTATACAAGGTGTCGCGAGCCGAAAATCGCGGGAGAGAAGATGAAAACACAAACTTTTACGGCAAGCATCACGCAAGAAGACAAGTGGTTTGTTGCACAATGCTTAGAGGTGGATGTTTCCAGCCAAGGTGAAAGTGAAGACGAGGCAATTAACAATCTCAGAGAGGCGTTAGAACTCTATTTCGAGCCGCCTCGTCCTACTGTGATGCCAAAACTCCGCAAATTTGAGGTTAGTATCAGTTTCAATGAAACCACTTCCCTATCGGCAGGTTAAGCGCAAACTTGAGAAAGCAGGTTTTACTATAGAAATATCTTTGGGCGGTTTGATCGCACACAGGAACTATTAACATGACAAACAAGCCAAACATCGTCTATCTCCTTGCTGATCAAATTCGTGCCTGCTCGCTGCCCATATATGGCGAAAAACAGATTGAAACACCGCATATTAACCGGCTCGCAGAGGAAGGCACCGTCTTTTCAAATGCAATCGCCACAGCACCTGTCTGCACGCCGTATCGTTCTATGCTCCTCACCGGACGGCACCCGCAGACGACGGGACACCTCATCAATTTCGTCAGAACGCGACACGACGAAATCGGACTCGCCGATGTCTTTAATAGAAACGGTTACCAGACAGCATGGATCGGTAAATGGCATCTCCACACCGGTTCGTTCCCGGAGATCGGTGGACGCGACTACGTCCCTGAAGGACGCGATCGCCTCGGCTTCCAACATTGGCGCGGTTACAACTTCCATACCGACTATTTCAACGGCACTGTGAACCTTGACAAAGACTGGCGGAACGAAAGGTGGGACGGCTACGAAACCGACGCACTGAACCGATACGCCTTCCAGTTTATGGATGACATAGATAACGATGCGCCGTTCTGTCTGTTTATTTCCCCGCATCAGGCACACGCTACACCTTACGAGTTTGCGCCAGAGGAATACTATGACCGACTCCCGACTGAACTCCAACTCCCAGAAAACGTTCCAGATTCGGTTTGCGAACAGTCGTTGAATATCTATCGACACTACCTCGCCATGGTGCTAACGGTGGACGATATGCTCGGTGAATTGATGGCGTATCTCGAAAGGACGGGACGCGCTGAGAATACACTGCTCGTTTTCGGATCCGACCACGGCACGCAGGGCGGCGCACAAGGCATCAATTTCTGGGCAAAGCGTGAACCTTACGAGGAATCCATCAAAGTCCCACTCATCATACGGCTTCCGGGTGTTTTTGAGGACAACCGTAACTGCTATACGCTCACATCCCCCGTGGACCTGTTCCCATCGCTCTGTGGGTTATGCGGTATTCAGCCACCGCGAACCGTCGAAGGTTATGATTTGTCTGCGTCTTGGCGCGGTGAAACCGATGCCGTTGAACAGGATGCCGTCCTGACGATGAACTTCGGGTCCACCTACGATTATCTTGTTGATGGTAATGAATGGCGCGGTGTCCGCACAAAAACGCACAGTTACGCACGTTGGCTTGATGGGAAACGGATGCTATACAATATAAAAGCAGACCCGCTGCAGATGAACAATCTCATTGACACGCCCGAATCCAAAGCGTTGGCAGACGAGATGGAGAATACGCTCACAAACCTGATGGATGCTCGAAACGACAGACTCCAACCCGCCACCAGTTACACGGATTGGTATGACACACAACGGCGCATCGTCCATAATGCCCACGGTCCTCTGGGCGACCCAGAGGACGAACCCGACTGGTCATTATTGAAACTTTGAGCAGGAAAATGTAGCTGCAGACAACAGATGCCATATTTCTGGTTTTATATTACAATGTCACGTATTTTCTTTGACTACAAACCGCTGTTAATAATTCTACGCTTTAGAATTGATACAGCCATATCTAACAATGCCCCAACATCTCATAAGAAATGCGCATTTTTATCAATAGCGATCGTGCTGTGTTTCATGCTTGGGGTAGGATGTACCCAAGAAACATCAGAATACGATGTAGGTATAGCTGCATACAAACGTGGACATTATCAAGTAGCGATGTCTGATTTTGATAAGCGGGCAAATCAGCGGGATCCCATCGCGCAATTCTGTCTCGGTTTTATGTACAATAACGGCAAAGGCGTGGCTAAAGACACAGAGAAAGCCAGAGAATGGTACCAAAAAGCGATATCGCAAAACTACGCGCCAGCATTAAACAACCGAGGTATAATGTATGTTCGTGTGTATGAATCAATTGTCCGGGAACAGATCGAATTTGGGGAGGGACAGATTACCAAAGCGGTCAAATTTATTCAAGAGGCAGCAGCACAAGGCAATCCTACAGCACAATATAACCTTGGCATACTCATGAATCAGGGTTATGGAGAAGATAGCGGCACTAAAACAGCTTCCGAATGGATAGAATTGGCTGCCACCCAAGGGTATGTTCCGGCGCAAAACAAACTTGCTCAACTTTATCAACACGGATTGTGGGGCGTAGAAAAAGACATCGGAAAAGCAGTAGAATGGTATACAAAGGCAGCATCTTCAAATTGGCGGGGCAACAACTATCCACTTGCTCAATACAACCTTGCTACGATGTACTATTATGGGCAGGGGGTAACGCAAGACTTTAAAGCAGCTATTAACTGGCTTCGGGACGCAACTTCTCAAGACTTTCCGTCAGCACAGTATTTCATCGGTTTAATGTACCATAATGGGGAAGGCTTGGCAAAAAATCTCAAAGCAGCTATTGATTGGTATACGAAGGCATCAAAACAGGGTTCAGCTCCCGCTCAATTTGCCCTTGCCAAAATGTACGATAAAGGCGAAGGAGTACCAAGGAACTCTGAAAAAGCTGTAAGATTCGCTTTTAAAGCGGCACAGCAAGGTTATGCTGCTGCCCAATACTATCTTGGTCAGGTATTTGAGAATGGACTAGCTGAGGTGCCGCAAGATAATCTGGAAGCGTATTATTGGTACAGTCTGGCAGCCAACAGCACTGATGAATTGCATCACGCATCAGACAATATACATGTAATGGCAGAGGCATCGCTTGACAGCGTGAAACGTAAACTTACAGAAAACCAGAAGAAAGGGATTGATGCCTTGGTCAAGGTGTGGACACCGAAAACCTTAATGTCTTACGGGACAGGTTTTTATATTGACAAAAATCACATTCTCACAAACAGACACATTGTCCGTACTACATTTAACGAGGCGCGTATCCCTTTCCGACGTGTAAAAATAAGCGTAATAGCGAGCGATAATGAAGCTGATTTAGCACTCCTGGCAGATCCATGTAAAAATGAGATGACGGCAACATTTAGACGCAATCCTGTAGATGTTGGAGAAGAGGTAGTTATGTTCGGATACCCAAGTAGCACTATCTTGTCTTACAAGGGAAATGGCACTTCAGGTATTGTCAGCGGCACCTTAGGCATAATGAATAATACCGATTTTTTGAGACGATTTCAACATACCGCACCAACCCAGGACGGTAACAGTGGTAGTCCTATCTTTGACCTTGCAGGTAACGTGGTTGGAATCAATGTGACCCGATTAGTAGACTACCAAAGTTTAGAGGGATTTCAAATTATTGAGATTAGTCCACCTCAGAACGCAAATTTTGCTATTAAATTTAATCGCGTTGAAGCATTTCTCAAAGAGAATGGAATAACAGATTATGCTTCGGTAAAAGGTTCAGGAAAAGTTGTTGACTTACGGGAAATATACAAACAAGCACAAAAGTTTACGGTGCCTGTGTTGTGTTATAAGACCAAAGATGAGCAACCTCTTCCCGTGGAGCAGGTTAGCATTGAGGAACTTCATCCTTGAGTACATATCAGAACAAAACCCAATCTATGTTGATAGAATCGTTAATTTTTCATGATCTGCCCTCCGTCTCGACGCATTTTTCCAAGTCCGGTTCACAAAAAACCCGCTTTCCCAAGATTATATGCGAGCCAGAATATGGAAGAAAGATTCAGCCTGTCGCTACGAGTGCCTCCTGCGCCTTGCGAGGCAGTTCGAGAAAAATGAAATAAGATTCGGGATATAAATAGTCCTCCTGGGATTCATCAACAATTCGCAGGTATCCGTCTTGCGCTGCCTTTTCGTCAGGCAAAATTTGGTAAAACTTTCGTTTCTCTAAGTCTTCACAACCACCATTTTCGATGCAAAGCACAAATTGTGTTTCCAATAACTTCTTTTCCATTTTTAGCCCAAGAGTTCAGTATTCATTTAATCTCTGTGAACAATTCTCCATATTTACCGTGAATCGGTGGCGGCTTCAAGACTGACCTTTGTCCCACCTTGTTGAGGTTCAATTGATAATCGGCATTCAAGCGAATTCAGTATGGTTCTGAGCATGTCAAATAGCGGGGCATCCTCGTTAGAGAAAGCATCCGCGAGTGTTTCAACATCAATGTTAGTGCGTTTGGAAAGTTCAGAAACGCCACCCTGTGATTCTATAAAAGTTCGGAGTCCCTTCAGAAAGAAAGGTAGATCACCGTCAACAAGGTATTCCTCCACTGTTAATTGGAGATAGTCAATCGCTGCTTCCGGATCATTAGCAAGCCTCTGCTTTTGGTACTCACGCCAATTTCCCATTTCTCTCATAGGTGTGCCTCCTTATATTCTCGCCAAAATGAATCCGTTGATTAACTATTATATCCCATTTTCCCATGAAAATGCAACGAAAATTTACGCTTTGAAAATTCATTGAATTAAAAAGATACCTTGTGTTACAATAGATACGCATCAATCAATTCAAATGGAGCGAAATCACAAAACAGATATGACACTTCAAGAAATAATTTTAGCGTTAGAGAAATTTTGGGCAGCCCAGGGCTGCATCATCCAACAACCCTGCGATATAGAGGTCGGTGCGGGGACGTTCAACCCCGCAACATTTTTACGATGTCTCGGACCAGAACCGTGGCAGGTGGCTTATGTTGAACCTGTCCGTCGTCCAACCGATGGCAGATACGCAGAGAACCCTTTCCGTCTTGGGGCATACTACCAATATCAGGTAATCCTGAAACCCGCACCTGAGAACGTGCTTCCACTCTATCTTGAGAGCCTCTATCACCTCGGTATCCCACCCCGTCAGAACGACATCCGATTCGTTGAAGACGACTGGGAATCACCGACACTCGGTGCCTCTGGACTCGGTTGGGAAGTCTGGTGGAACGGCGCAGAGGTCACCCAATTCACCTACTTCCAGCAGATGGGCAGTATCGATCTCGACCCCATCTGTGCCGAGATTACCTACGGACTCGAACGGATCGCACTCTATTTGCAAGATGTCGATAGTTTTTTTGACATCCGCTGGAACGAACACCTCACCTACGGCGATGTCCACCATCAGAGTGAAGTCGAATACTCAACCTACAACTTCCAGCACGCAAACGTAGAGATGCTCTTCGACCAGTTCAGCACCTACGAGAAAGAGACGCACGCCTGTTTAGATGCCGGGTTAGTGCTACCGGCAACCGATCACGTCCTCAAATGCTCACACACTTTCAATATGCTTGACGCACGCGGCGTTATCAGCGTCACGGAGCGTGTCAGTTACATAGAACGCGTACGCCGACTCGCGCAGCGGATCGCACGGGCGTACGTCGAACAGCGCGAAGAGATGGGACACCCGCTCATGGGACGCTTCAGCACGGAGTCAACCTCAACTACGGTAGGTGCGGTTTCTAACCGCACTGAATCAACCTCAACTACGGTAGGTGCGGTTTCTAACCGCACCGAAACCGCGGACCTCCTGTTTGAAATCGGCACGGAAGAAATACCCGCCGGTTATGTCCCGCCTGCACTTAGACAGCTCCGGGACATCGCAACCGAATCGCTGATAGACCACAGAATCCCGTGCGGTGAGATTGAGGTCTTCGGTACCCCGCGCCGCATTACACTCAGTATCAAAGACCTGAAGACGCTTCAAGAGAGCGAAGAGACAGAAGTCGTGGGACCGCCGAAACGCGTTGCCTACGACGAGAACGGCGAACCGACACAGGCAGCGATCGGCTTCGCAAAGACACAAGGTGTCGAACTCACGGCACTCCGTATCGTCGAGACTGAACGCGGCGAATACGTCGCCGCCTCAAAACTCGAAACCGGCGTACCGACACGAGAAGTGCTGCAGACACTTCTACCGGAATGGATTGAGGCACTCCGTTTCCCGAAGACCATGCGTTGGGAAACCAAATCTGGAGCACCACAGGTATTCGCTCGTTTCGCGCGCCCTATCCGCTGGCTTGTCGCACTCTTAGGGGATGAAGTTGTTGACTGTGCCTACGGAGATGCATACGCCGGACGGGTAACCTACGGTCACCGCTCCTTGCATCCCGATCCGATAACATTGGCATCGGCAAACTTGGACACGTACACCGAGGCGTTGCAAGCCGGCGGCGTGATTGTCTGTCCGAAGGAACGACGGGAGGCAATCGGAAAGCAGGTGAGGTCCATTTTAAAAGCGGAGGCATGTCTCCCGAAGATCGACGAAGAACTGCTCGGGACGGTCAACTATCTCGTAGAGAACCCGCAGCCCATCATCGGCAATTTCAGTGAATCACACTTGGAGATACCGCCTGAAGTGCTCATCACGGCGATGAAGAAGCATCAACGCTATTTCCCGATGTGGAAAAACGATTCGGAACTGGCACCGAAATTCATCACGATTTCTAACGGAACCGATGGAAACTTCGACGGCGTTCAGCACGGAAACGAGCGCGTCCTCCATGCAAGACTCAACGATGCCGAGTTCTTCTACAAAGAAGACCAGAAAACCAGCCTCGCCGATAAAGTTGAACGCTTAGGTGCAGTCGTCTTTCACGCTAAGCTCGGTTCACTTTTGGATAAGGCGGAACGGCTCAAGGCGTTGGTTAAGTTCATCGCCGAGGAAATCGGGGTTACAAACCCCGACTACACGGAAACGACTGTTGAACACGTAGAACGTGCAGCGTGGCTCTGTAAAGCAGATTTGACGACACAGATGGTCATCGAATTCCCGTCGCTGCAGGGCATCACCGGTAGATACTACGCACAAAACTCTGGTGAACCGTCATCTGTGGCGACCGCTATCGCTGAGCACTACCAACCGCTCGGTGCAGATACGCCACTCCCGGAAACGGAAATCGGCGCGATTCTCGCTATCGCCGATAAACTCGACACGATCGTCGGATACTTCGGTATAGAGGAACGTCCGACCGGTTCACAAGACCCATACTCGTTACGGCGACACGCGCTCGGCACAATCCGTATCCTCCAAGACCGGCAGCTGCCGCTCTCTCTGGATAGAGTTGTCGAAAAGGCGATCTCGTTCTACGCCGTCCGGTTAGCCGATGACACAAAAACCGGCGTTCTCAATTTCATCAGAGACCGTCTACGCGTCATCTTGCAGGCGCAGGGATATACGCCTGATCTTACCGATGCTGTCTTAGCAGTCGGTGATGTCAATATCATTGATATCCTCAAACGTGCCAACGCACTTGCCGAATTTCGCTTGACACCAAACTTTGAGGCGGTGTATAATGCCCTCAATCGGGTGTTGAGAATCTTACCGCCGGACGCACCGGAAACAGTAGACATCGCGATGCTGCAAGACGATGCTGAAAAACAGTTGTACGAACGCATCACTGAAGCAGCGCCGAACCTTAAACAGAGCATACAAGCGCGAGACTACGCTAAACTTCTAACACAACTCGCGACTTTGCAACCTACAATTGATACATTCTTTGATGAAGTGCTGGTTATGGCGAAAGAACCGGCACTGCGTTCAAACCGATTGGCGTTGTTGAATCAAATCGGACGGAACATTTATGCTATCGCAGACTTGACGAAAATAGTGGTTAGGGGGAATAGTTATGAATCGGACTTGTAATATGTTAAAAATCGGTATCTACTTCCCACTCATCGCGGCGATGACGTTGCTACTCGCGTGTGGTGAGAAAGAGAACAGAGATATTATTGAAGCGCGTGCTGCTATCGTTCGCGGCGATTATGCTGCTGCACAGACAGCAGTCCAAAGGACAGACGCAGGAAATCAAGAAGCGCAACATCTCCGCGCCTTCTTGCAACTCCGCACACAGATGGATGCATCCGGGTGGCACGAAGCGATCGTACAAGCCAACGCTTACCTCGAAACAGTCACTACTGACATCCGCGCTATCTTGTCGTTGGAGGACCCGGATTCCGATGACCTCGACCAGCAGGAGCGACTCATCCGTATACAGAATTCTATCTCTGGACTCTTTGCTGTATCGCTCGCCGAAGCGGTCGAAAAACGTTCAGAATTGCTGACGGAGCTCGTCGAATATCCAGATGCTGCAGTCGTCAACGCGCTTTTAGCCGCTGAGAAGTGCTATCAGCCCAACGCACGCACCGCTGTCGCACAACTGATGAACAAACTTGGACACGGAGAAACAGTTGCTGAACTGCTGAAGCAGGCAACCCGTCACCAGGATCCTGCTATCCAGAAAGAGGCAGTACGTCATCTCGGTGCAATGCAGAACTCTGAATTCATCCCTATATTTGAAGCGGTTCTCACGGAAACCGAAAACGCACCGGAGGTCACATATAGGGCGATTACCGCGCTCGAGCAACTGGCGAATTCTGGTGCCGCTGAAGGCAGCGATATTCTGTCAGCACTCCAACTTGCACTCAGGAACAACAGTGCACAAGTCAGAATGCACGCCGCAAAACTCCTTGGGCGTATCCACACTGAAACCGCTGTCCCTGACCTCATCCGACTGCTATCAGATCAGAACAGTTACGTAAAAGATACAGCCATAGATGCGCTCAATCGCATCGGAGACCCAGCAACTGCACCCCTCCTTGAGGTATTGGAGACGAAAGCGAGAAACCTGATTCCCGATGAAGACACCGGTTTCACAACGGACTATCAATACATCGCAAGTGCTTATATTGACGAATTGTGGATGAAAAAGTATCGGATCGCGACCCAAGCCGCCGCAATCCAGACGCTCGGATTCCTGAGATCCGAAGAAGCTGTCCAACCTCTCATAAAAGAATTGGCAAACGAAGAGCTGCAGGCGCAAGCGTTGGCAGCACTCGTTGCGATGCAGGGTGCCGCCGTTCCAGGAATGCTTGACACACTCAAAAACGGCACAGATGAGACCCGAATCAGGATCGCGGATGCACTCGGACAAATCGGAGACCGACGCGCCATAGAACCGCTTATTGAGGCGTTAACCGGCGATCCGCATAAAGAGGTTAAAGCACTTGCTGCGACGGCGCTCGGTAATATGCGGACACGCGGGGCAATCCCCGCACTCACGGAGGCACTCACATACGACGATACTACCGCTACCAACGCTGCGACGGCACTCGGTAAAATTGATGTGGCAACAGAAGATGCCGTGCAAAAACTGATTATCATGGCACTCGGTAAGCAGATGCGCGAAACGCTGCGACTCGCCGCTATGGATGCACTTTGGCAGCTTAAACCTGTAGAAGCCACACAACCGATGCTTCTGCTTGTGTTTAGCGATGAGACCAGTCCGATCATACGTGCCAATGCTGTCAAAGTCCTGAGCCGTATCAAGGCACCAGAAACGACACCTGTCCTGCTTTGGGTGCTATCGACGCAATTCGACGAGATTTCGGAATTCCAACGGCACATGAAACGGCAATATAAAACGCTTGAAGCCCTCCGAGCGCAGGTCGAATCTTTCCGTATCCAATGGACACCGGATTACCCGCGTGCGAACTATCGAACATGGGGTGAGTTGAAACCGGTACCGAGCCTCGTCCGAAGTGAAGTCGCACATGCACTTGGGATTATTAAAGGCGACACGGTTATAGAGCCGCTGATACACGCCCTTGAAGACGATGCACGCGCCACTGTACGTCAAAGCGCAGCGTGGGCACTCGGTGAAATTAAAGGTGATGCCGCGACGACTGCGCTCATCACCGCGCTGAAAAAAGATAAACAGGGGGTCGTCCGACAGGAATCTGCTATCGCGCTTGGGAAGATAAAAGGGCAACGGGTCGTCGATCCGCTCTTAGATGCCCTCCGAAACGATAAGTATGAGACGACTCGCGTCCGAGCTGCCATCGCACTCCGAGAACTTCAAGCCGCGGATAAGGGACTCGTCGATATTTTGAAGAAAGGTGTCGGAAACTTTGATGATGGATACGAAGTCCTCTCTGTACAGAATGAGATCATCACGGCTTTAATCACAAATAATAATAAGGCGACATCAGAATTCGTTCTTGATGCCCTTAAGTCCGCAGATGATGAATGGGTGCGCTGGGCATTCGTCCACATTCTCGGAACATCTGCGAATGCAGTTGCTGCGCATGCAGTGCTTGAGGAGCTGAAACATCCGAGTTATGTTGTCCGAAAACGGGCAGCAAACTCGCTCGGTCGTTTCAAAGAGCGTCGGATGGTTGAACCGCTCATCGCTGTACTCGAAAACAGTGATGAAATGAAATCCATCCGGGCAGCAGCAATCGTTTCGCTCAACGTGCTCAAAGACGAACGCGCGATGGCACCCCTGCGAACAGCCCTCGCCAATGAGAACGCTGAAGTCCGATTACAAGCCGCTGCCGCTTTAGGCGCACTCAGAGATTCAAAAGCGGTCGAAAAACTCAGTGAAATCGTCGAAAATCCGTTAGAACCAGATGATGTCCGCGCTGCAGCAGTCGCCGCACTCGGTAACATCGGCGATAAATCGGCTGGGGATGTACTCATCCGTGCACTTGACATCCGAGGCGGGAACATCGCTAATAATGCTATCACTGCACTCGGTCAGCTTGAGAGTGAAGCCGCTGTTCCGAGACTGATCGCTATTCTTGAGGATAAAGGGATACCGTTAGATGCTGGCACGGCAGCGTTAGCGAACGCTTCCGCACGCACGAAAGCGGCACGTGCTCTCGGCACCATCGGCGGAACCCGCGCAGCTGAAGCACTTGGAAGACGGCTCGTTGATGATACGGAGTATATCGTCGCACTTGAGGACGCAGCGAACAGACGAAACCTCGGACTCAATGACCGGAGGCGCAACTGGAGTTGGCGACTTTTTGTTATAGCTGCCAAGAAACTGGACCTGCCTGCTTTCGTCTCACCGAAAATGGCGGAACGCGCCGCGGATAAATGGGAAAGTAACCCGGTGAGAAATGCCGCAATGGTGGCGTTAGGACGTTCTAAAACGGCAGATGCAGCACTCGATACATCCGAGCTCAAAGCACGGTTAACCGATCCGGATGTTGACACCCGAAAAGCGATAGCACTCGCTATCGGTGAAGCCGGACTTTCGGAGTTCATACCAGACCTCGTTCAGATGATGAAGGGCGAGACTGAAAACAATAAAGATGTCCGTCGATTGGCGACGCAAGGGCTCGGTGAACTCGCCGATCCGTCAACAACCGACGCACTCATCGAAGTGATGAACAACGATGATAACCACGTCGAAATCCGACGCGATGCCTCACGCGCACTCGGCAAAATCGCAAGCGACAAAGCGGTGACTGCCTTGGTAGAAAAACTCAGAGCCTTGCACGAAGCCCAAATCACACGCGGATTCCGCCTCGATGTCATCAGGGCACTCGGCGACGCGAAAAACGCGAACGCGGTATCACTCCTCGAAATGCTCCTTGAAGATCAGGACGCAGACATCCATTTCTTGGCAGCCGCAGCACTTTTTGAAATCACAGGTAACGGCTACGGCTATAACCGCCTCTGAGCATCACAGGTACAACCTATACTGACATAATAGCGAGGATGAAAAATGAAAGATAAATTTTTGGGGAGCCTTCGGAATAGTTTCAAACAACTTGATCTTTTAGTCACTATAATAGTTTATTTAGCGTTAACCGATCTGCTTGAATGGACATATCTCCAGGGACTTGGCGTAATACTTGGTTGTGTCCTCCTGAGTGTAGGCGTTGGTATCTTGTTGGATATTACTCGCGGTAGTTCTAAAGTAGGCAGGCTCTTTTTCGCACCTTGTGAGAACTATGGAAAGATCTCATCTTCACATACCCTGTTAGGAACACTTTTCAACAGTTTGGCAAAACCACACTTCTTTCTCATTCTCCTCGCCTACTTCTTGATACGCGGGTTAGATGAATGGACGTTTAGCAAGCAAATCCTTATATTTAGTGGTACAATCGTTTTCACACTCTTGTTGATTGCCTTGGCAGATATCTTGCCGACGATCGTGTTTAAGAAGCCTGAGGCGAGCGAAAACACATAAAATTCTAAGTATCCATGGTGCTACAAGCAACCAACTCACTGAAAACTGATAACCGACAACTATTGAAAAGGAGATTTTTATGGCTTTTTTTGAATTAAGGCAGTACAGAACGCAACCTGGTCAACACGAAAACTGGGTGAAATATATGGAAGAAACGGTCCTCCCGTTCCAGATTTCTAAAGGGATGGTCGTAATTGGCAGTTTCATCGGCGAAGAAGAGGACGATCTCTACGTCTGGATTCGACGCTTCGAGAGCGAAGAACAGCGTGAACAACTTTACGCAGCAGTCTATGAAGATGATCGCTGGGTAAACGAAATCTCACCACGCGTCGGTGAACTGATTGACAGATCCAAGATCGTCGTCACACGACTTGAACCGACTTCACGCTCGGCACATCAATAACGGATGCAGGCGGGGTTTCAAACCCCGCCTGCAGTGTTTATTATTGAACCGCGAGGAAATAAAAAATGAACGCTGAAGAAAAATATCTGTTTGATCTCTGGGGATATGTGAATATTGAAGGCGTTTTAGGGGACGAAGAACTCGCTGAACTGAATGCACTGATTGACGCGCAAAATTATGCCGATCCGGTGGACGATGATGTCTATTCCCAACGGTTCGGCGAATTCTTGAGTTGGGAGAACGACGCATTCCGTAAACTGCTCAACCATCCGCGCATTATGCCGTGCTTAGCGGAGATCGTCGGTCCTAAGTTCCGGCTGGATCACGTCTACGGCATCTTGATGATAGATGGCAACCCGGGCGGAACACTTCACGGCGGCGGTACGCCTTATGACCCGTCGCAGTACTATGTCTTCCGAAACGACCGGATGTATAACGGGTTAACCGTCGTCTCGTGGGCACTCACCGATATGCTACCCGGACACGGCGGTTTCTGTTGTATCTCCGGCAGCCATAAGAGTAACTATCCGTGTCCACGACAATTTCGTCCCGTAATCGAAAACAAAACCTGTATGGCACCGGTGCATCAGAAGGCGGGAGATGCGGTTATCTTTACAGACGCATTAACACACGGCACGCTCCCGTGGACCGCCTCACATGAACGGCGTTCAATCTTGTTCAAGTATTCACCCGGACACGCCTCATGGGGGCAAGGCAGATACGACGACGAACTCCGGAATCTGATGTCAGACGAAGATCAGAAGTTGATGCTTGAGCCACCTTATGTTTCAAATCGGAAGCCGGTCATTTAGCGCGTTAGTCTTAGGGTAGGTTTGTAGTAGTGCGATTTATCGCACGTCCACCGGTCAGAACGGGCAATAATGCACTTCGCATTTGGGCGAGTACGCCGCAGAATTGCCCTACTACGAACGGGATTGCCTTCATTTTGAAAATGGACAAAGCACTGCTGATACAATAGGTGTATAGAGGATCAATCCTGCCAGAACGGATTCCGTATGGGGTGACAGGTGCCTCTTGGCTATGCTGAAAGAAGGAACTAAATGATTGATATTTCACAGTTCAAGGAACAACTTAAAAAATTTGATGCCCTGCGTGATGATGATGAAATACAGACCGAAATTGTTGATTGTATTAAACCTCAACATGCACAAGAATGGTCATCTGAATTGCACCCATCTGTACGCAATGCGCTTATCCGCGCCGGAATCACTACTCCCTACGAGCATCAAGCAGAGGCAATCAGTAAATCACTAAATGGGATGGATATAGTTTTGGAATCTCCCACCGCCAGTGGTAAGACTTTGGCATTTGCGGCGCCGATGCTTGACGCTTTGGTCCGCAATCCGGGCTCTCATGCACTCATGATCTATCCAATGAAAGCCTTAGCCTTTGACCAGAGAGAACAGATTGAAAAGCTTTGTGAGCCTCTTCGGATTGAATCATATCCTTATGATGGCGACACAGACAAGGAACATAGAGATTTACTACGGAATCATCCAATACCAATTCTATTGACCAACCCTGAATACTTGAATATGTCATTCTTGGCTTACAAAGAACAGTGGGAAGGTTTTTTGCGTAATTTACGGTATATCATTATTGACGAAATGCATGAATACCGCGGTTTTTTCGGTGCTAATATGGCACTTTTGCTCCGTCGCTTTTTTCTGCATTTGAACCGTATCGGGGCAAATCCGCGTGTATTTTTATCAACGGCAACTTGTGCTAATCCTGTGGAGCATGCTAAAAACCTCACAGGACGGGACGTTGAGGTAATATCAGCAAGAGATACATTCCGGCCAAAACGTCATTTCATTTTTGTCAATCCTGCTATTCCTGATTTTAGATACAGAGAAATTTTTAGGCTACGGATTGAGCAAGCCGCGTTAAGCATTCTTGCCAATCGGTTGCAAGCTCTTGTGTTCTGCCCAACAAAACGATTCCTTGAAGATGCCCTTAGAAATTGTAAGCGTAAAGCAGAAGAACAAGGACTCAACCCAGATGAGATATCACCGTTCCACGCTGATATGAAAAGTGATGATCGGCGGGAAATACAACAAAAAATTAAAGATGGCGAAATTCGTATTGTATTCACAACCAATGCCTTAGAATTGGGATTGGACATTGGCGGGTTGGATGGGGTCATACTTGCAGGATTTCCCTCCAATATTATGTCTGCTTGGCAACAGATTGGACGAGCTGGACGTGGTTGGGACAAAGAGGCTTTTGTATTGTTCTATGCCATGAACGATCCGATAGATCGCTTTTTCGTTGGGAATCTGAAGGTTTTTTTAGACAAACCACTGGATGAATTAGTCATAGATCCATCCAACGAAGAACTCATTCGGAAACACCTTCCATCTCTCACCTATGAAACAGATGGACAGTTGTCTTCTCATGAGGAGCGCATTCTTGGTAGTGAGTTTTATGATATATTCCAGACGAATACTGGAACAGTCCCAAAGGGTTTCAAACCGCATCGGAACTTGAACATTCGTGGGAGTATAGGCCAGTCTTTTGAGTTGAAGCGAGGAAACGAGAAATTAGGACAAGTATCGGAGATGCGGCGGTTTCGGGAAGCTTATATCGGTGCCATTTTCACTTTCTTTGGTCGAAAGTACTCTGTGCATGCCCATGAGGCGGATGCTGTTGTCTTGGCTGACAGTGAACAGAATGTTAGAACAGATCCAAGTTTTTACACGGTGCTGACACCAACAGACTTTTTCGACGGAGTCGCCTATGGTGAAATTGAGGTGTACTATGGAGTAGTGAACCTCACGATGAATTTCGCAGGCTACAGAATAGTAGATGAGCGCACAGGCGAGCCAAGGGAACTTCACCAAACTAATGATGCATACTATCAGAACAATCTACACGCCTTTTGGATAAATGTTCCACCAAGCGAACGTACCACTGACGGAATTGTTGCACTGGAGCATATCATCCGTGTCGGAGGAATGTTCGTCATTCCAGCTGACCGGTTTGACACAAGTACCTATTCAAAAATCGGTGACGCACCGACTGCTTACTATTACGAGAATTACTCTGGGGGTATTGGTGTTGCTAAAAAACTTTTCAGCGTTTGGCACGATGTACTGAAGAAAGGAATTGAAATCGCCGAAAGTTGTGAGTGCAGTTCCGGATGTCAGAATTGCATTGAGCCTGCAAAAAATTACAACACCAGCAATGCAGAGGACAAAATAGATAAAAGAGGCGGTATTGCATTGGCGGCACACATCCTTAAAGAGGTAGAGCGGGGGCATGATCGGAAATTCCAAGACGGGATGATGGTTCCAGTATAAACGAGAACATCGATTTTTCAGACACCCACTTTTAACACTTTGCGCGTATAGGTTATACGTCGGTTTAGAGGTTTCCGTTTCTCACGCCAGAGGCGTGATTATGTCTAGAGAAAAAGGAGTATATATACAATGGAATTACGTCAAGAATTGCAGGGTGCTTCAAAAATCGCGGAATGGGCGAATCACTATAATGTTAAAGAGGACATTCCAATAGAAAACCTTGTTTCTGATGTGAAAGACAGGGGGTATCTGAAAAAGAGAGAACTCATTGAAGTGGCAAAATGGAAAGTACCAACGGGGCGAAACTCTGTCTGGAGAATAGAGACAATGAGTCCTACTAATGTTGAGAGAATTACACGGGACGCTTTCCTATTAACTGACGATAGCGATAGGCTTCGCCATTTATATAAACTGGAAGGCGTTGATAGTGCCATAGTTTCCGCTATCTTAAATTAGTTTCATAGTGACCGTTACCCTATTTGGGATAAGCACGCGAGATGGTCTATCCAACTTGCTGAAGACTACTGTAGTAATGCACGTTGGAAAGCCTACACGAAATTTTGTAGAGCTATAGCAAACGAATACGGAATGGATATGCGTACTTTGGATCGTGCACTTTTCCAATATGGAAAGTCAAATTCATAATACGGAAGTTAGTTGAAAGAAATTAGATTAGCGATATTCGCTGTAATGCTTTTCGGATTGCTACAGTTTAGCGGGAATAAACACGAGACCTGTACATATTGTAATTATCCGCACCCACCGCCACATACTATTGAATGGACAGACGGTTGGAAACCAACAGAGCCTGAAGTGCCACCCATAAGCGAAACGCCCCCGCCGATGACAGTACCGGACATAAACGTACCGAATGAGCGAAGCGAACACCTTGACAGACAACAAAGCCTCAAATGATAACCCATGAAAGATAAATATATCGTGAAAATCAAGTTAACTAATCCCAAAACGACTTATTGCGTAGCACAATGCGGTGCGATGTGCATATAGTAAACCTCCGCCATGTTAGCAATCTTTTTCAGCTCGGTTATGCCACCGGCGTGGAAGGTATTGGGTCGTCTGAATGTTCCTCGTGTGCCTTTGCCGATAGCAATTCGGTGTGCCAGAAAATTTGACTTATGGAAATATATAAGGTATAATCCTTGTATGTTGTCATATCATCTCTAATTGTCTGAAACATAATGCGAAAGATGATATGCTTTTTAATCGAACCAGGGTGGAATTGAAATAAGGTGTCATTTATTTGTCCTAATTTCAATCAGGATAAATATCATCTCTGTTATTTGTCTTGCTTTACTATGAGGTTAACCTATTGCTATGAAAGATAACCAGGATAATCTTCAAAATAATGCCGAACACTCTGTAGAAAAGAACAGCAATTTTCTCGGTGAAATCCCAGAGTCTTGGCAACGGTATGCAAGGGCAGCCTTCGGATATATTTTTTGTGTCTATATGTTTGTTGCTGTCTCGTCTGAAATTGCTGTCTCTATCTTCCCAGAAACGACATGGTTAAGGGCCACCATAACGGTAATGAATAACATTGAATCGCACCTATATCATTTCGGTATCGGTTTGGGTATAGCGATAATTGCGCCGTGTTTGGCATGGGAGCATCTTATGTATTTGCGAGAAAAACGAAAAAGGGAACAAGCGCAACGCGCACAAGAACAAGCGCAACGCGCACGGGAACAAGCAGAGGCAATCGTTGCTGAACTCCAGAAAGAAGTAGACCATCTACGCAGCGAGTTAGCCACGTTGAAAGCGCGTTCACATCCGCCCCCCGAAAAGAATAGAGATTAAACCCCTGATACATTGGAAATCATTCCTACCGATAGGAAGCACAGCTCTTATTATATGTGATAGTATAGGAAACTACCCAAGGCACCAATAACGGAGATTGCGGGGACATCGCGTTACCAATCCGCGACGCTGCCATCAGTGTCGTAATAGTACTCACCGCCGAGTTCTTCAGGATAGGTATCAAGCGTCTGCTCCGCCTCTTTTGGGTCAATCTCAAAGCCGAGTCCCGGTTTTGTCGGCAATTCGATGTGTCCATCTGAAACTTGCCAATTTTCAGTGAACAGACCGTCGCCTAACCCTGCATCAATTTGTTCTTGGATCAGGAAGTTCGGCACAACGGCATCCACATGGAGGGAGGCAGAAAAAGCGACGGGACCGATAGCACAATGCGGTGCGATGTGCATGTAGTAAACCTCCGCCATGTTCGCAATCTTTTTGAGTTCCGTAATGCCACCGGCGTGGGAGGTATCGGGTTGTAAATACGCAACCGCCTGTTTCTCAAAAACTTCGCGAAACCCCCAACGCGTCAGCAGCCGTTCACCCGTCGCAATCGGAAACGGCACATGGTCGGAGACTAATTTGAGTGCGTCTACGTTCTCTTGCGGAACCGGTTCCTCAACGAACATCGGACGCATGCCTTTAAGTTCATGGCAGATTTCAATAGCGAGTGCGGGTGTCATCTTACCGTGGAAATCAAACGCAAGCTCGACATCGGGTCCGACCCACTCGCGCATGAGATAGCCGCGTTCAACAAATGCATCAATCACTGCAGGCGGTTCGTGTCCACGCCACTTGCCACCAGGTCCGGTTTTAAATGCCGTATAACCGCCTTGTTGTTGTAAAAATTCGAGACGTTCTTTCGCGGCGGCTTTTCCTTCGTCCGTCAGACTGCCGATACCCCAATGTGCATAGACACGGATACGGTCGCGCACGGCACCGCCTAAGAGTTGATAGGTCGGCACGTTATAATATTTACCGGCAATGTCCCACAACGCCTGATCAATGCCGGACAGCGCAGACATCAAGATATTACCGCCTCGGAAGAAAGCGGAACGATAGACGTGCTGCCAGTGGTGTTCAATCCGTAACGGATCTTTGCCGATAAAATAGTCGGCAAGTTCGTCAACAGCCGCGCATGTGCTTTTGGGTTTACCTTCAAGCGTCGTTTCGCCCCATCCGACGATACCGGTATCTGTCGTGATTTTGACGAGGCGCGTCCGACGGCGTGGGTAAAATTGTTCAATCGTTGCAATTTTCATTTTTTTTACTATGGCCTCCTGGCTGCCCTCCATTTCATTTCGGGCAGACCTCTGATTAATTCAGGGCTAAGTTGATGTTATCTGTGTTTTCAGTTAAAAGACACGTAGCTTGAAACGGAGTGGAAAGCGGGTCTACGGAAAAAGACTTCAAGCTCCAAGCCACCTGACCGAACCGCAAGGAAAATTTAAAACATGTCTTCACAACCGAATGTTCTTTTTATGATTGCTGACGACCATCGGTGGGATGCCATCGGTGGTATGGGTGACCCAACTGTTAAGACACCGACTATGGACTCACTCATGGCACGCGGAACAACCTTCCGTCAGACACACATTATGGGTTCACTTGTCGGAGCGGTCTGTGTACCGAGCCGCGCTGCTGTCCTCACCAGTGCTAATCTTTTCCGTAGCGGCGGAAACCAGATTAACCCAGATCTGGCTGTCTGGCCACAGGTCATGCGCGAGGCAGGGTACCACACATTTTTTTCTGGCAAATGGCACAACGATCGACAAACGTTTAGCAACAGTTTTGACGATGGTGGGACAATTTTCTTCGGCGGAATGGGCAACCAATATAAGGTGCCGATTTTCGATTTTGATCCGACAGGTGCTTATCCGCAGGATGCCCGGTATATTGGTGATAAGTTTTCTACGGAACTGTTTACAGACTCCGCTGTGCAGTTTATAGAAAACTACGACCAAACCGATCCATTTTTCGTTTATCTCTCCTTTACTTCACCGCATGATCCTCGGACACCGCCAGGTGAATACGCGACGATGTATAAACCTGAGGATGTACCCGTTCCAGAGAACTTCCTTCCGGAACACCCGTTTGACAACGGTGAAATGCGGATTCGTGACGAAGTGCTGGCAGAATTTCCGCGTACCCCTGAAATCGTTCAGCAACATATCGCCGATTACTACGGTATGATTACGAGTCAGGATGCCGAAATGGGACGCGTCCTACGGACATTAGAAGCGAAAGGGCAACTTGATAACACCATCGTCATCTACACCGCCGACCACGGACTCGCTGTCGGACAACACGGGCTGCTCGGCAAACAGAACCTCTATGAGCATAGCATCCGTGTACCATCCATATTCGCAGGACCCGGTATCCCCGAAGGCGCAACAGTTGACGCACTCACCTACCTCTACGATGTGTTTCCCACCGTCTGCGACCTCACCGATGTCGAATGCCCGGATACGACTGAAGGGAAAAGTTTAGTCCCACTGATGGAGGGGTGTGTTGAGCAAGTACGCGAGACAGTTTTCGCTGCGTATAAGGATATTCATCGCACTATCAGTGATGGACACTGGAAACTCATCCGTTACTATGTCTCTGAAGAGACAGGTAAAGGCACGGATTACCTCCAACTCTTTGATCTGGAGCAGGATCCGTGGGAGACGACGAACCTTGCCGACTTGCCGGAACATGCCGACCGCATCCGCTCACTTGCTGCAGATATGAAAATGTGGCAAAACGAGACAGACGATTTCATGAAAGACGTACCGGTATTGTTAGAGTAGTAGGCACGCGCCGTCGTGCCGTAACCTTTTAGATGAATGCGATTTGTAGGTTGGGTTGAACGGCACCGAAAACGCAGTGTTGACAATCCAAGCATACTAAAAAAACACTACTTGTCGCATTCCAGCGAAAGATAGTGAAACCCAACTTTGTAGCATTACATCCACGAAAAATCACATAGGAAGAGTGTTGGGTTTCACTCACTATTTCTGGATGGAAAATATGTTACCTTGTATTCGTTGTCTTTGATGTGTTAGTTTTTCGGTTCTACTCGTTCAACCCAACCTACGATAAAACCCGATCACCGATAGCGATCAGTCGCGCAGCCTGCTCTGCGGTGTCGGCAATCAAGCGTGCAGCATCTTTAACGGCATCCGCTAATTCCATCGGCTCTTGTGCGATACCGAGCATCGCGTCAATCCCAGCCTCATAGACGGCATCGGCACCTTCACCGATACCACCCGCAATCGCAATGACAGGAATATTGTGTACTTTCGCGACTTTCGCAACACCGACAGGCGTTTTCCCGAACGCGGTCTGAAAATCGAGTTGTCCCTCACCGGTGAAAACGATGGATGCACCTTTCACCCGTTCTTTGAGGTTAACGGCATCAACCATAATATCAACACCGAGTCGCAATTCAGCGTTGAGAAACGCCATCAGACCGGCACCGAGTCCTCCTGCAGCCCCCGCGCCCGGAATGTCATTAAAAGATTTTCCGAGTGTCCGCGTCAAGACTTCGTCAAAACGTGCCAAATATGCGTCGAGTGTTTCTATCATCTCAGGCGTAGCCCCCTTCTGTGGTGCGTAGACGTGTGATGCACCGTCAGGACCCGTCAACGGATTGCTGACATCACAAGCGACAACGGTTTCGGTTTCTGCAACAGCGGGGTGCAAGCCCGACATATCTATTGATACTAATTGCTTGAGCCCTTCACCTCCGCGCGGGATCTTTTTGCCTTCTTTGTCAAGTAATCGGATACCGAGTGCCTCTGCCATTCCGGCGCCACCGTCGTTTGTCGCGCTGCCGCCGATACCGATGATTAAGCGTCTGCACCCCGCATCCAAAGCGGTGTGTATCAACTGCCCAGTGCCGTAGGTGGTGGTGAGAAGTGGATTCCGTTTATCGGGTGCGACGAGTGTAAGTCCAGAGGCGGATGCCATCTCAATAACAGCGGTCTCGCCATCGGCGAGGATGCCGAACTGCGCGTCAACCTCGTTTCCAAGAGGTGCAAGCACGCGTTGTGTGCGGAGGTGTCCCCCGGTGGCATCGACAAGCGATTGCACGGTCCCTTCGCCGCCGTCTGCCATCGGGATTTTGTCAATAACGGCCTCAGGAAACACGCGACGCAGTCCCTGTGCAATCGCGCGGGCAGCTTCGAGCGCGCTGACGCTCCCTTTAAATGAATCAGGTGCAACTACAATTTTCATAGTGGAAAATTTATCACAAGGAGTGCAATTTGTCAACGAATAGCGTATTTTTTCTTGTAGGAGCGATCTTTGGTCGCGACATCTGCTGACAAGTAAAAAAAATGCTTGACATTTGATGTAGAGGTGTGTCAAAATCCAAAGCAAACAACTTGGAAGGTGACATATGAGCTGGCAACTGGAAACGACTGTCTCTGATGAGCAGGTCAAATTTTACAAGGAAAACGGGTATATCAAATTCGGACGTATCTTCACGAAACCGGAGTTAGACGAACTTCGAGATTATGTGGACGCGATGATTGCGAATCTGCCGGAAGGTAGACGACCGGAACAGATGGATGTTCCGCACTTTCAGCATCCGTATCTGTTCAAATACCTGACACATCCACGCGTATTGAAAGTGATCGAACGGTTTATCGGACCGGATATCGTCCTCTGGTCGAGCCATTTTATCAGCAAGCGCGAGAACGATGGCATGGCGGTCCCGTGGCATCAGGACGGTGTTTATTGGGGTGAGTCTCTCGATCCGATGCACGTGATTACGATGTGGCTGGCGGTTGATGAATCGAAGGTCGAAAACGGCTGCATGCGTGTTATCCCCGGAAGCCACACCCTACGCGATCGACGTTATGAATCTGTTGACCGAGAAAATAACCTCTTCGGCAGCGAAGTCGTTGATGAGGACTTAGACCTGTCCAAGTCCGTTGACTTAGAATTGGAGGTCGGCGAATGCCATTTCCACGATGCGTGGACGATCCACAACTCAAGTCCAAACGTTTCTCAGAAACGGCGCTGTGGTTACACAATGCGCTATATGCCAGCAAACGTCCGTTATCCGGGGGCAAAGTGGCGGCGCGCACACTATATCTATCTGTTGCAGGGTAAAGACAGAACGGACGGCTTTAATACCTACACACCTGTGCCAGAATTTTAACACTGTAGAAAGGACAAATTATGCGTCCCTATTTCGATGTACACTGCCACATCGGCATGACGGTATCCCGCGCACCTGTTGTTGGACAGAGCGTCGGACGGTGCCTTGCACGGATGGCTTCGGCGAATGTTATCGGTGCCATCCCGTGTCCGACAGCAGGCGGCCCCCAAGCGCGCGGCGTGCTGGACACGCGAGCACAAAACGAGACAATCGCTAACGCATGCAAACTATATCCAGAACGTTTTCCGATTGGACTCGGGATCGTGGAAGTGCGACACGAACAAGCAGGCGTTGATGAATTGGAGCGCGCACTGCAGGAAGACGGCTTGGTCGGGTTCGCTTGCCATCCGGGACTGTCCGGGCATTCCCTCGGTGGTGAGCTGCACGCATTCCTTGAAGTTGTTGCGATGCACGATGGACTCTGCCTACTACATCAGGCAGGTTCCACCCGAAATATCGCTGCTTACGCAAAACGATTCCCGTCAATAACGTTTATCATTGGACATGTGTCGATGAATAAAGCCGGACATCTTGATGCTATTGAGCAGTGCGGAAAGCAGGAGAATATCTGGTTCGATGTCGCACAGAAACCGGAGAGTGCCGATGAGAGTTGGGACTTGGTGCACCTCGTCAATCACCTCGGCAGCGATAGGATTATGTTCGGCAGCGATCTACCCTACTACGATTTTCGATTAGTCCAAGCGCAGATTGAGTCGGCGCGCCTTGACGATGAAACGAAAGAACGGATTGCTTACCAGAACGCAGTGCGGTTGGTCCAACAGTTCCGTCAAGATTGGCTGCCGACACTGACACCGATAACACCGCCGCAAGTTTATTCAGAGGGAGAGATGTGGGACGCAAACGGCGCAAGGTTATATTGACGGTTACTTGACAATTTCAACCGCTCGAATCCGACGGTGGAGCACGAAGAGACAGAGCACTATCAGTGCAAGCAGCACGAGGAGCGACCAAATCCAATGTACAACATGGTCGTGTGCAGCGTTAAAGAGTGCCGAACCGAGAATGTCGTAGTTTTCCCAAATTGAGACGATCGCTGTCCTGCTGCTCCGCGTAATCTGCCGAAGCACTTGATAGATAATCGGCAAACCGAACCACACCGCACAGAAACCGATCGTGGCATAACGCGGGTTTGACGTGAGCGACGAGAAGAGCAACATCAACAACCCAACAGACACCGTAATTACCACAGAGTAAACGATGATCGAAAGCGGGACCCAGTAGTTTTCTTTAATAAAAGCGGTATCTGCTAACAACGAGTGTTCAAGGAACAGTAACAACCCAGGAATCACTGTAAGGCAACCGAGCAGTATGCCGATGACAGCAAATTTTCCGATCAGATAATCTATCCACGAGATAGGTTTCGAGAGGTAAAGGGAGAGCGCGTTGTTCTTCAAATCTGTTGCTATTAACCCCGAGCCGCCGAAAATAGCGATGAGCGCGATGATAAATGAGGAAGCGGGACCTGAGCTAGGGCTTCGGAATAGGAATTTCTGAAAAAACTCGGCATCCACTTCAAACCACGGCAACCCATCTGGCACCTGATTGGAGATATAGATAAGTATCGCATGAACGATGATGTAGATAACAGGCGGAATGGCGACAATTAATCGGACAATTTTGCGTTGCGCGAGCAGTTTGAGTTCAGCCTTCGCAATGATCCACCACCGCATATAATTACGCGGTTTGAGGGTGCCTTCCCAATGCCGGTAGTCTTGTGTGTGAATAGGCATATTTTCTTATATCGCCTTGTTGCTTGTCTGATGTCGGCTTAAAACTTGTAAATCTCAGCGTTTTCCAAAGTATCCGTGAAAGGTCCCTGTTTTTCCGTCTGAATTTCAACCGTGATGATCCCTAAAGGTGTGTCGCGTTCAGGGTCTTCTTCAATGAAGAAACGCGGGATCTCGGCAGTCATGAGGCGATCCAGTCTATTGAGTTCTTGTGCCCAGCGTAGGTCAAGCAACCGTCCATCGTAGACTTTCCGATGTTTTTCGCCGTTGCGCATAGAGTAGACTTTAACGTTGGTTGTAAAATCTGCTTCAGAGATTGTGCTGACACCGACATTCGGACTGAGGATGCTCTGGCTCCATATCAACGGCGTGCCGTATTTGTCCGTCAGATAAATCCGCACATCGATCCTGTCAGTCCTCGGATCTGCGTGGATGGCGATGCCCTCGAAATTCTGAATCTCACCACTCCCACATGAGAACATCACGAGCGCACAGATCCCGACGATAGCGACTTTTCCTAATTGTAAATTAAAGCGAAACACATTAATTCTCCTGTTGTACCATTCCTCGCGTATCAAGAAGCCCGTTTAATTTATTATATCCTTTTTCATGATGAATGTCAATTTTAAATCCTGCTTTGTATCTTCTTCAAGGATACGCGCCATACGTTCGCGAATTGCTGCTTTGTGTTCAGGGTGCGTGTGGATATAGAACGTTCCATTCTGAATAGCATTATAAACATGCTCCGCAACCTCCGCGGGTGACATCCCTGCTTCCATCTCCGCGCGGGCGTTCCCGGAACCATCGATAGTTTGTAGACGCGACGGTGCTTGTGTTTCCTGACTTTGCAACGCATCTGGACGGTTCCGATCAGAATCCAGAATCCCTGTGCGGACCCACCCTGGACACAGGACATGCACCTGAATGTTAGTATCTTTCTGTGCCAATTCATCAGCGAGAGCTTCGGAAAGGACGACGACACCGTGCTTACTGACCTTATAGATGCCTGTCCCGCCACCGCCGATCAAACCCAAAATGGAAGCCGTGTTCACAATATGACACGCATCCTCTTGTGCGAGCATACGCGGCACAAACGTTCGGATGCCGTGAATCACACCCCATAGGTTAACGCCTAACACCCATTCCCAATCCGCAACGGTATGCTCCCAGATAGGACGACTGCAGACGACACCGGCGTTGTTGCAGAGGATATGCACCGCACCGAAAGTGTCCAGCGTCTGCGCTGCAAGATTTTCGACATCTGCAGCGTTTGAGACATCCGTTTTAACAGTAAGCACTGTCGCGCCTTTCGCCTCCAAGTCCGCTGCAAGTTCGGCTAACGGTGCTTCTTCGACATCCGCAAGGACGACCTTCATGCCTTCCGCTGCGAACCGCTCCGCCAAACCGCGTCCGATGCCGCCTGCTGCGCCCGTAATAACAGCAACCTTTTGCATAACCTTCAAATCTCCGATTGGCGTTGCTGATGATATTCCGCTAACGCACGGTTCGCGTTCACAATCGTCTCTAATTTCTCAACGAGTACGTCGATGTGTTCACCGGGGAAAGCGAAGTAGAAATCGTCATCGGAGAGTGCAGTGTAGACGCGGTTACCGATACATCCCAAACTGCTCACACTTCGACCACCCTGTGTGACAGCCGGAATAACTGCACACGTCGGTCGTCCCATAACGCCGTTTTCGGTCCCGATGCCTGCAGCAGTCGCGGCTTCTGTTAAGAGCATCATCTGTCTCGGTGTACCGGAAATGATAACGACATCAGGCGTGCCAGTCGCATCTGATAGAGGAGAATAGACTGCACTTGTGAAGGAATCCTCCCGCCTCGGAATGCCGGGAACCTCTTCCATCGTAATATAACCGAGTTCTCCCATTAGTTCGAGCGTTTTTTCGAGTTCCTCCATCTGTGTGGGTGGGAGTTCAACGTTGTGTGTGTAGCATCCAATCGGACAGTTGTAATGGTCGGATGCCTCGGTATGGAAGGTTTTGCCTTCCGCGGCGCGTCGCCAATAGGTACAACCGGAGGCTTCGACTTTTTCTACATGCGGTACGTCCACTGGGTGTGCTTCGTGAAAAGTTACGGCAACGGGGGTCGTCTCCAAATTAAGTAACTGTTGAATCTGTTCTGACATGTCTCTCCCTTTGTATTGTCATGAAAAATAGATACTAAATCTGAATCGGGGCGAACTGCCCTTCGGTGGGTTCCGCTCAGCAGAACCACGCTTCGGTCATCCGTGGTGCGGGTGGATGCAACGCTTTGCTACGGAAACCGAGTGGTGTGTGCCTGCTGCCGTGCATATCGGCGGCGAATTCCCATATCCGATAAAAAGTGTCGAGTGTGTCAACACCCATCCGCGCGTCATTTTCTACAAGCGCACTGACCGTTTTATGGAGTTCGTCCATCCGGGCATCCGGATGTTCCCAAATGTAACTAAAGGCGGTGTCATCAAGCGTGAGTGAAAGCGTCTCTGTTTCTGGACGTTTGAGGAGATATGAACCGGGTGGAATCAACAACCGAACGGCATACTGCACCGGATCCACGTGATACACAAGACGGTGCCTCTCAACAAACGCAAGCATTTCAAGATAGTCATCTAAGGTTGTCCACGGCGTGAACGGCACCCAAGTCGGACGAAGTGCGATCCCAGTACCATGAACAATGTCAAGCGCGATTTCCACATCGCTCCGTGTGTGATGCTTCTCCAAAACCGTTAATATTGTATCGCTGAGTGACTCCACGGCGGAAATGACAAACCGACATCCGAGCTGCGCGAATTCTCGGAAATGTTTTCTGTGTTTAAGGATATGTTCAATCTTGGTTGTAAAGTCAAAGGTAAGGTCGGGAAATCTTTTATGCATTGTCCGAAGGATACGGAGTCCGTGCATTGGGCCGTTGAGGAAATCGGGGTCTCCGAACGTAATATGCGTTGCACCTTGCGCCACCTGCTCCTGTATCTCAGCAAGCACGGTATCGGGTTGGACAACGAAAAATTTGCCATTATAGACCGGCGGTATAGGGCAGTGTGTGCAAAGATGCTTGCACCCGTGCGTTGTCTCGGTGTAACCGACAGTGCGTACTTCGCCGTTGTTTTCAAACTGGGCATACGCCCCCAGGGGTGGCAGTTTCGCAGGAGAGAAACCGACCCTTTGGGTCTCAACTGATTCTTCTTGTAGAAAAGACTCTACCAATCTAACGAGTTCCACTGACGATGTGTTAGCGATGCAAAAATCGACACCGTGCGAAAGCAGATAATCCGCGTTGAGCGTTGCGTAAAGTCCGTACATACATATCAAAGCATCCGATTTGATTTCTCGGATACGGTGCAGGAGATGAACACCGAGCCGCAGTGCCGTGTGCATCGGAACAGAGATGCCGATAAACTTTGCACGTGCAACTTTTTCAACGTCCAAGGGTTCAACGGCAATATCAATTGCGTCCGGTGCGAAGCCTATTGCTTTAAGCTCACGGATCGGGCGCGTAAGTCCAATCGGTCTGTGCCCGAGTTCATAGCAGGAGATTAGGAGTATTGCGCCGGGGGCATGCATCGCTGAGGTGATCCGAGTTTCTGTTTCCATGTTAAATAGGATAGCACGTCATCATAGAATTAGCAACATATTTCGATTGAGGCATGCCGTTTTCTAATCTCTGTCGACCGCGCGGATCCAGACAGTCCACACGTTCCTTTTGTCAGAAAAGGCATGTCCAGTAAACCGGTCTCTTTTGCAAGTATCCCGAAATTTCAAGACAACGTCCGTTTAAGAGAGGCATTCAAAGGCGCGATGTTAGACGTGACACTATTGTTGCTCTTCTTCGTTGTGCTATTCGCGACAGTGGACATCTTATTCCAACGTAAACGGATATAAACCAGGGAACATATCACTTCATACCCATGATTTGTAGAAGCAGCAGAGCGGAATTCTGAAAATTACTTGCGATCCGGTGAAATTCATGGTAAAATATATGAAGTGTTGTTAAGAAAATTAAAATTTTGCTGTTGCAGGATTGTTGACAAACTATTTGACACAAATCCCAATCTTTTGTAAAATATGAATTGATGCTCTGACAACGTATACTCAAAATTTAGTGAACAGTAACCAAAAATTAAAGAATCCGTTTATTGAGAAAGACAAAATGCTCGAAAAATAGGCATCAAACTCCATTTTGTTTTATCATGCGCCATTTTGAGATTGGGCATTCTTTAAAAAACTATGAAAAATTGTACAGTTATAGATTTATTCTGCGGCGCTGGTGCGCTAACTCACGGATTTGTTAAAGAACGCTTTAACGTCGTCGCTGGGCTAGATGCCGACAAATCTTGTAAATACGCTTATGAAACTAATAATCCGGGTGCTACTTTCATTGAAAAGAAAATTGAGGATGTGGAAGCTGCTGAACTTAAACAATGGTATCCTAAAGGAGATATAAAGATACTCATTGGATGCGCCCCTTGTCAACCTTATTCTGCTTATAACAGAAAAAAACAAGACCGGGAACAGAAGTGGAAGTTACTCTCTAATTTTTCCCACTTGATTTCAGAGGTTGAACCTGATATTGTTTCTATGGAAAATGTTCCTACTTTGACTACTTTTAGAAATGGAAAGATTTATCAGGATTTCTTGAAAACCCTGGATGACAATGAGTATAAAGTGTCTGCGTATCCTGAGGTGTACTGTCCTGATTATGGTATCCCACAACGTCGAAAGCGTTTGGTTCTTTTTGCTTCCAAACCTGAATTTGGTAAGGTTGAACTTTTGAATCCGACACATACACCTGACGAATACAAGACAGTTAAGGATGTGATTTCGGATTTAGAACTACTTGAAGCTGGCCAAACAAGTCAGAAGGATCCTTGTCATAAGGCTTCTCGTTTATCTAAACTAAACTTGCGAAGGATTAAAGCATCAAAGCCAGGTGGCACTTGGAAAGACTGGCCAGATGAACTTGTTGCCCGATGTCATCGGCAAAAAAGTGGCAGCAGTTATCCATCAATTTATGGGAGGATGAGATGGGATGCGCCGTCTCCCACAATTACAACACAATGTTATGGATTTGGGAATGGTAGATTTGGACACCCTGAACAGGATCGAGCAATTTCATTAAGAGAAGCTGCACGACTCCAAACATTTCCTGACGATTACAAATTTGTCCATCCAGATGCTTTACACCCCATCAAAGCTATTGGGAAGTTTATTGGAAATGCCGTCCCTATTGAATTGGCGCAAGTTATTGCAAAAAGCATCAAACAAAATCTTAAAACATAACGTGAGTTTGATAAAAGTGGGATGTTGGTTTTCGCTACCGCTATTGAGGCAAAGAGTGCCTCGAAAAACGGCGTATTTGTGTAAATTATAAGGTTTTTAGTGTGTATTTACCGCTCAGCCCAACCTACAGGTTTATTTTCAAACTCACGTTAAAGCATAGTCAGAAATATAAAGGATAAAAAACCATGCCTACACTTCCTTTTACAATTGATGCAGAGCTCTTAAGGGAACTTGGAGAGAGGCTTGTGGGTAAACCTCATATAGCGTTGGCAGAACTCGTGAAGAACAGTTATGACGCTGACGCAACGGAAGTGACAATTAAGTTCTCGCCCAGCGAAGGCTTTATTGAAATTAGGGATAACGGTCATGGCATGACTCTTGAGGAATTCAAAAAATTTTGGATGCGGATTGGCACTACTCATAAAAAAAGGGGGAATAGACTATCAGGAAGCTTAGGGCGATCTATGACAGGCTCAAAAGGAGTCGGAAGATTAGCGGTTCAATTACTGGCAAATAAACTCGAAATTAAAACTGTTCCAAAGGAAGAAAGAGTTGAATGGCTCACAGCAGCGATTAATTGGGAAAACGCTATAAAAACTCAGAAAGAACTTACTAAAGTAGAAGTTGGGTACGACTCTAAGAATTCGGGTAGACCTTTTACGAAAGGCACTTCAATTACTCTAAGGGAACTCAAACACACATGGAATAAAGATTCGGTTAGTAAATTAGCTTCAGAAGTCTGGTGGCTTCAACCTCCTTTCAGGAGTACTCCATTTTCTTTGGATAATTCAAAGGATTACTTTAGAATCCATTTTGAATCAACAGAGGGTTATCAATACCTTCGCCAAAAGTGATTGACTAAATAGGGTAAATATCCTAAAGTTATAGGTGAACAAAAACCAAACTTAAAAGGA
>JAODVQ020087781.1:0-17365 GCA_025400075.2 Phenganax stokvisi
TCATGTCTCGCGGGCTCCTATTCCCACGCGTGGAGTCCACGCGTTGCGTGATTTTTACCCTGGATGTATGGGGTAACGTAGTAACGCACACAGCCGAAACAAAACATGCGGTCGTTTCCGGAGGGAGATGCCAAAATGTTCATAATCCGTTTGGCTTCCTGCAATAATAGGCGCTTTCTTATTGAGTTAGCATTCCAGATTATATACAGTTCACTGACTCAAACCCATCTCGACCATAAACTTATGAGGGTGTCAGGGTGAATCGTTATGTCAGCGTGTCTACAATTTGTTTTAGAGGTATTTATGTTTGTAAATTTCTTATCAATATGACTGTTATCTCGTCCGCCTCCGGTCACCATTTAAAGATAGAGAAAAACATAACTACTGCTGCTTGCGCAAGAGGCGAATAAACCTCTTGAAACTAGCATGTAATGAAATATAGGCAGACCTGGATTCTATCTGCGCACGAAGAAAGTATATTTGTAGTTGTAGGCGTGTGATATTTTGTACGCAACGTCGCAACATTCACCCGTGGAAAGCGTTGCTTACAAATACAACGTCTCTTACTATCCAATTGGTTGTGTAAGGGATGTAATGAAATTAGTGCTATGGTCTGTACTGTAGTTTTTTTTTTATCTTTTACTTATCTCAAAGACAAAGGACTTGAATCTTAGTGTATTTTTCAAAAAAAATTGTGTGAGCTGGAGAACAGAGGAATAGAGATTGCTCGGTTTCTCAAACAAACAACTACTCAGTTTTTCAACTAACATTAAAAACGCCTATCGGAGACGGAGAGTAGCAGGCAAAGTCAAGGTCTGCAGCGTTGCGTAGCCTGATACATCTCGGTCTCAGCTAGAGTACAGTCTAGTCTTCCACTATTGAACAGATATTAGAATACTTCTAGACTGGCCTGCCTTACGATTTCGAGTGATTTTCGTGCTTTTGTAAGCCTAGTGTAGTAGTAGGTAGTTTCAACTTTCGAAAAGTTCATATTTTTCTATGTGCCATGCCAATTGATTACAAAATAAAACAAAAGTCAGAGGGCATCTTTAACAATATTGATATGAAAAAAAACTTACATGGTTATGAAACTAAACAAGAATTTTCACTTTTCTTTCTCAGTTGTGTTTTAGTTTAAGCCAGCGTCTACTTCAGTTCAGTTTCGAAGTCAAAGTGAAACTTTTCGAATGCACGGTCGAACTAAAATGACTTGATGAAGTACATCGTTTTACTGTCCAGTTTGATCGGCACCTCTTTCAAGTGGTTAACCCTCGAAACACAACTGATATTATCATTTACTTGTCAGAACATCCGATAACTATTCACAAGTAACTGTCAGACTGTGTATGGTCCAGACTATTTGTACATCGTAAACTAGTACAACATATAGCTGAGCTGAGCCATTGACAAAATCATAAGACAGGTTAAGATACTGCTATTCGCATGACGGCCACGGTTATGCTTTACGTTTATTTCTACATTTTCTAAGGATTTGTTGCAAACTATAGTTGTGTACAAAAGAATGTAGGAGTTAATAGGTAGACGCACACATATTGCAGAAAATCAACTCGATAAATCGAACTACCTGTACACGTTACAAGAAGTCGTGAAATCTTAACCTCTTCATAGACAAATAGCTTGTAATCTACCAACAAAGCTTTTTGTTGATATCTTTAAAGATAGAAAAGTTTCTGTTGATAAACAAAACTTTTAAATGGATTACATTTTGCAAGCTGGTTAGAGTGATACGCATCATACCGTGCGGTTTGCCGTGCCTATGAGAGGTCTGTTCGGTCTGGCACTGCAAACCAAGACGGGCAATGACCTACCAGGACAAAGTTTTGCTCTAATTGAATACTATGGTAATGTCATGATCACAACAAGTAATACTTATTCCATGTCAGTAGCTATGTGACAATGACAACACAACTCGTTGTCGTTGACTCAAAATTTAACAATAAATGAGGTAAAAGCTCTGCATGTAACTTATTAAGTGGGACGAACCACTTTTCTTTGATACCTTATCCTAAACAATTCCGATTCGAAATTTCAATGCGTAATTTTAATTTTAGAGTGAACATCATTGTGACTTTTTATTCTAGGACACTTTAGACTGCATAAATGAATCATGAACGATAAAGTAGGCCTTCTCTGAAGAGACCGCTTCAAGTGCTCCTTTGTACTCATCATGGAATGTCGAGGGTCTCATCCGGGGTCCCGACAGACGTTATAATCATAGAAGTATTCAGCGTCGTAAATATCTCTCTGTCTTTCTTCCTTGATATTTTTCATTTCTGATATATTCAGTGCTCAGTGTGTCTTTGATTGTCAGTTGAAGGTAAAGTGTCAGTAAAGCCCCGTGATAGGAACAAGTTTTCCTGCGGAAGCTTTGGCCGACATAATCGCTTTCGCAGTTTCGTTATTAGGAACTGTTTAATTTCAGGATATACTTATCCTAGAAGCGAAAAAATAGATAAACATTTTACCGTTAGATCGGCCCTCGAGGATATATTTTTCAGTACTGACCAACCACTGATACCCAGGCCCAGGGCTAACCCTGTGAACACTGAATAACGGCGGCCATCTTGGAGAAAATGGGGAATGCTTATTCTGTTATGGGCTTATGATAGCTCTGGTGCAAGTTTTGCTGATAAGCTAATGCTAATCCAAAAGTGTGTTTATTCGTTCAGAACACAACTGTTTAATGTTTTTGATTCTTTCTATTCAGCTCGTTGCTTTCGCTTTATTGCGTTTTCATTGTTCTGTTATTAAAATCAACCTGTCTGAAAACATGTTAGCATAACGTAGTTTCGTGGCGGCAAATCGGTAGATGGCGTGATTCCACCAGCTATTCTTTGCGCAAAGTAACCTTTTATATTCATCAAATTGAAAAGAATTAATTAGCCATCCGCATTTACTACTTAATTGCAGCTGAGAGTTCATATGACACAAAAAATTATTCTCGCTTCGCTAAAAGAATATTACGGAGGATGCACTGCACGTGTCACAGCCGTTCTGTTCTGTTCGTGACTACCTGCATTAATGAGGTCGAAGACTACGCATTTTTTATGCTTTTAAGCCTCAACATGATATAGCACACCTGTTTTCTTTCCACTGCGCCCAAATTTCGGAAGCCAAATCAACCGAACATGTCATAACATGGAAAGGAAGGTAGTCGTCATTGATGGTGTTTATTTATATACTGGAAAGACCAACGTTCTATTTTTCGTGGCGTATATGCCGTAGGGCTACTGTAGGTATAAAAAGCCAAAAGCCGAACGCAATATAAATTACAAAACACTAAATATAAGCAAGTTTTTTTAGATTTACTCCTAATTATTTCACTGCACCGAGTGAACTCCAGTCAACGGTGTTTTCAGTGTTATCAGGTTTATATGCCTAGGGTCGACATCTTTAGTTAACTGTACTCTATAATTATGGATCGACCCTGGACCCTGGTTTTAATTATGCAAAAAAGTCAATAGTTTTTCCAAAAACAACTCCACGATGTCTTCATTCACAAGTGGAGATGTTGATTAGGAATTCGAGAGAGATAAAAAGCCGACTGGCCAATGAGATAATACATACGCTTGATGAAATATAAACGTTGATGAAATTATTGCCTAGTCACATGGTCTATTTGTCTTATGATGTTATTTTCTTCCTTTTGATTGGCTGGCGGACAGATGTGTCTTTTCAGTGGCCACCCTCGAAAGCGGCCATTATTATGATCGACTTTAGGTCGACATTGTTGTCACCGAAAGGATATTTATTGGTTTAACTTGTGTTATATGGCTTGAGATCGTTTCGTGTTGTCTAGTGAAGTCGTTATTGTAGTGGTGGTTTTGTTACAGTAGGTTGGGAGTGGATTCCGGAGCGTTTTCCGGTCTTGGCTTGTGAGTAGTGAACGTTCGTGCGGTGCATTTTGATGTTGTGCGTGGACGGTTTGTAAATGACGACGACAATGCCTGTCCAATCTGTCCACGTAGATCCCGTTGTTAAAAAAGATGTAGTGGAAGAGGTTAGTTATGCTTTCGAGAATATTAGTAGTATGTTGTTAAATTAATAGTTTGTCGTCTTTTTCTTGACATAATGCATATATATTCGCCATAATTTTCGACTGTTTCTGCCACGACGGCGCGTCGTATAAAATGAAACTTGCCGAGTCGAAAATATGGCAGCCTTTCTTGTAGATAGACCCTCGTACAAAAGAACTACTGTCATTTTAAATGGTTCTTAACGTCTGCCCAGTGACGAGAAACATGTTTCGAGGATGCGATATACAACTGATGTTGGACTATCCGTAATGGCTTCCTTGTACCAAGTAGTCGTTTATTTTTTAATACAACCTTCCCTAGTGTACTATTGTAGCTATAGTAAAAATAGAATTCAATGTTGATGTGTCGTGAACGCTGAGTTAGTGAGTTGTAGAAGTGCTTTGCTCCGAAGACAGCAACGGAAACAGAATTATTGTTCGTCATATGCATTCATTACTTTCAATAATATATTATGTCACTTGGTACAAGTGTTGTGCTGTACATTGATATAGTATCGTTTCTGTTCAAACAGCATCTCTTCTGTCGTGTTTATCTCTATCAACTTCGTTACATGATTCGAGAGAAACGCAAACGGCAGCGTATGAAATTTATTTTACTGTTTTGTCTAAGGCTATATCCGATATGTGGGCGGAAAATGTATATATTCTTTTGGTGTCAAACCGTGCCAAAAATGCTGGCGTGTTGAGAATTTAGAATATTGAAACCTGTTTAATTCTGTCTGTATTTATTAGGTGGCATTTTGGCTATATTTACATAATAATATATTCTTCAAAATCATTTTAACTTCCTAAAGTGCAACATAAATCTGTAGTGCTAATTCTTCTTAATAAACAGTTGAAATATAACCATTTCAAGCTGATGAATTTTTATTGTATTATAAATTAAATGTGCGAATATTTTTGTTTGTCATGACAAAGAGCAATACTCACGGAAAACTTTTATATGTAAAAACGGTTGGCTTTTATTTGCTGTGGTAAAAACGATTTCTGTAAGTTATTGCCAACAACTGATCAACCCCGGTAAGCCACAATGCTCGTTTTCCATGTTTTGTTATTATCCAGCACCAGTGTTTCAAAGCCCAGCTTAGCTTCAATTTAGTTTGCTATGATTGGTTTTACTGATTGGAAATTATGCCATTCTTAAGGCTCGATTACCCTAGTCATTTGCTTTAAAAATCAAAAAATTGAAATCTTATCTGATATTGTATTGTAGTTTGTTTTAATCCAACAGGTTGTACAATGAACTCTTCTTAATCAGACTCCTGTCTAGGGCAGTCACCTCTCTAAGGTAAACAATGAATTTGGTCCCAAGATTGAGTGTTCTCTTCAGAGAGAGTTCACTGTAACATATAAATTTTTTGATTGTAGATTGTTATTAAAATATGCTTACCAGTCAAGTGGTCTATTTATAGCAATTAAAACGCTAGCAAGGTCACACAATCTTCTGTATGCACTGGTGGTCAGAAAAAATGACAGCATGATGCTCTTAGGTGGTTGAATTGTGTGCATGAGAACACAAGGTGAATTCAGGTGAATTGTGAGCAGAAGAAGTGCTTTGCCATATTTAAATACTACAATGCTTTTTAATTATGTTATAAGTTTTTTTAGGAAACTTAATGTCAGATTATATGGTGTTTGCTGTAATGCACATGAGGCAAAACAAATATGTTCATAAGTTTGAGGGAGACAAATTATTCTGAACATGGGATGATGATATGGATGTAATGAATACTATTTTTGTGTGTACAATGACATTGCTTATATGTATTATGCTAGGGGTAACATGTTGTACTTTATTTTGTTACATGTCTGTTAAATATTTTTGGAGCATAGTCTTGTGGCATACTAGCACAAATAAAAGCTATAAATCATCTTAATTACCACATTGCTATTGGAATGTTGCTGAAGAGATAGACTTCTTGCAACACTTTCAATCAAAGAAAGAAGCTTGTGCAAAATTCCTTTAACATTATTTACCTAATGACATTGGTTTTTTCAACACTTCAAGGGATACTAAGACTGTCCGGCATTTAGACAGTACAATTACTGTGGTCTTCTTTAGTATATGATAAAGGTTTCTAGCCATGGGCACTTAAAAAATTTTGTCATTTTAACCTGGCAATACTGATACTCTTGACACTTGTAAGATCTCTTATCTAACTTAGCCAGTTTAAAATCATAAGTCTTTTTGTTATTCTTAACATGTCAATTATCGAGTTGTAAGATGTACTGATTACAATTCAACAAATTTGTAAATGAATAAAGACGAGCATCGTTAATAGGATAGAATTATACATACGTTCCTTTCCAGGATCATTTTAGGTTATTCTGTAGTATATCTGAGTGGTACCAGATAGGTACCTATTATAAGTGATGTCATAATCTCAGCCACAATTAGCCAACCCATTTTGCTTCAACAATCAGAAACATTAGGTATGCCATGTTTTTATCAAGTTTGACATTAATGTTACATATGTGACTCTTAGGCGATTGAAGAACAACAAATGTTAATGGAATCAGCGAATACAGTCGAGGTTATTGACGAGACACGCGGATCTTCTGACTCCGCTGATGCGGCAAGTGAAAGTGATAAAATGAATGTAATAAGCCTCCATGGCTCAGATAGCTGTCTTACAGATATCAAACGAAGTGTTTCTTGTATATCAACTGTATCTTCAGCGGGAGAGTTTTGCAGGATATGTCATTGTGAACGAAATGAGAGTAACGATCAAATGTTGATTAGACCGTGCTTGTGTTCAGGAACTTTGATGTTTGTGCATCAAACTTGTCTTCAAAAGTGGATCAAGAGCTCGGACATCAAAAAATGTGAATTATGTCAGTATAAGTTTGTAATGGAGGCCAAAGTAAAACCTATTAGAAAGGTACGTAGATGTACACCTTGCTACTGTGCAAATGGATTTGTTGTAATTTAATATCTACATTGAAAACTAGGCATAAAATTGCGGCCTGAGAACGAGACATATGACATGACGTATATCTAGGTTACATAACAAGTACACAAAAAGAATGGGGCACAGAGAGGCACTTCTACTATTGAATGTGCACTTTACAAATATAGCATTGAATTATAGCAAACCTGCCGTCTCTGATTTGAAATTCCATGAACCCAGTGATTTTTCCTGGGTCATGCTGTCACTGACTTGGAGTAGGATAAAGAACTTAGCTGCCTGACCTCAAAAATTGTGCATGCTGTAAAACCGGAAAGAGTTATAATCTCTGATTAAATTTCGTGGCCTAAAAATCGAAATATTTCTCTTTAAAGCTGCATCATCTTCTGTATTAAACAGTTCTTTTTTAATGTTCTTTTCGGTCGTTACCTCTTTAAAAAGAGAAAAAGTCTTCTAGAACTGATATTGCTTTACTATTGTTTCCCAACAGTGGAAATTTCTCAAGATGACTCACAGTGAAAGACGAAAAATCTTATGTTCAGTCTCGTTCCACGTGATTGCTATCACGTGTGTCGTGTGGTCCCTCTGGGTTTTAATTGAGCGCACAGCGCAGGAGATACGTGATGGCCATCTTGATTGGCCCTTTTGGACTAAACTTGTTGTAGTTGCGATTGGTTTTACAGGTGGACTTGTATTCATGTACGTTCAATGTAAGATCTATGTACAACTTTGGAGACGTTTGAGAGCTTTTAATCGGATAATACTGGTGAAAAATGTCAGTGAGGAAGAAGATGTGACGGAATATATATAGCAGTAGGCTTTGCTTTGCTGTGGCGGGCTGCGTAGCTAAGTGATCCTCTGATGTGCTCGATTAGAAAGTATCAATTACGTGGTAATTGTTACTTTCCAAGTAACGTCGAGTAATGCTGATGGTAATTTGGTATATCAGTATGCATAGTTGTTAACATCTTAAATATACCGTGTCCTTTAGCTTTTGAGACTAATAGCAGTAAAATCTACTTAGCAAAAATATTTCAGTCATGGACAAAAAAATGTGGTTTGAGGTTGATACCGGACAGTGCTGTTTTGTAGCATATGTAGATAGACGAATGACTAAGATCTCATGCGGTGAAAATATAGAGCCTTGTTTTATAGGCCATAATCAGGCTGGTCTTCACTCTCAAACTCCTATAGTCACAATGCACTTTAATTACTGCACGTTTTATTGAACTGAAGCAAAGCATGGCTGGGACAGTGTGAACTGCCAGATTTAAGAATATATAGTTTGATCTTTGATGGATTAGAGCCAGTTTCTTTGTCTCCTTCACAGTCTGCAGCATTGCATATTCTTTCGCAGCCCGCATAAGGGTGTAATTAATTCTTCCATTTGCAGGCCGCTCAGGAGACTAAAATCAGTAGTGCTCACCTAAGTTGTGTTTTTGGAATCTCATTTACGCGACTGATGTCTTTTCTGCCTGCCGTAGTTTTTAAACGAACATTTCATCATCTTGGTGGAAAGAAATATGCAGAATTTTGAAGAAAATCATTTACATTTTGAAAGTGCAGTTTGCTGCAAAGCTTGTGAAACTGATTGAATTGTCTCTCCATTGCAGAGTCTCACAGCTATGTTTAAACGACGTTTAAACGATACTATGAAAACGTCATGTAAAGCGTTTTAAAGGCTTGTCGAAGGAGACAGTAGCGGGGACTTTATTGACAGAAAATTAATTGTTTTTGGGTTTACTAAAGGTTGGTGGATCTATTGGGTACAGTTTTTGTAAAATTGACGGTTGAAATAATTTTTTTGGGACTCCATGTTTATTTAGAATCAATGCTCGAAACTCTAAAATTGCTAAAGTTATACACAATAATACCAATATATTGCATGTGTCCTTTTGTTGCAATCTTGTAATTTCAGATTTCGGCAAGAAAAGTAACAACAGCTATTAAAAGTTTTCATTTCAATTTAGAGATAGTTGAAGGTTTAAAGTTTCAATTTCTTTATAATTTATCCTTGTGCAAACCACTCAAATGAAAAAGACGTTGACGAAGTTATCTCTTGTTCGTCTTTCGGGTGTTCTTGTTCTTTCAGCACGAATTAACTATACCTGTTTCGATTGGCTAGTTGGGAGGTGCAACCAGTGGGTGCAACCCGTTCGCAGGCAGTTAGCTTTAGTCAATAACAACGGATGAAGTATAGTCGTGTCCAGGGACCGGTTTACGAAGCCCGTTTAACGTGAACGATGGATAAGCCAGAATTTAGAAACACTACGTCATATCTTGTAAATCGTTCAACTCTAATTTTATTCGTTAAACCAATGGTTAGATAATTACATAACTATATTAATTTTAAAAGCTTTCGGTTTGAGGTAGGAGGAATATTTACATATTTTATGATTTCTCAACTTTTCCCCCCTTTAAGCTAAACAAGCTTCGTTCAAGTTTGGTTTTTACAGTAATTTTTTCAAAAATCACGTGATTGCAAACTAAGGACAGCACGCTTTATCAGTTAAACCGGTTTTCCACTTCTTCAACCATAGTACTTTTCTTTATTTCAAACTGTTTTACTTCAGTGCTGAAGAAACAGATATAGTGAAAATTCTATACGATTTATTACGATAAATGGGCTTAATAATGTACCAGTATTTTTTAAGTGCAATAGTGAATTTAAAAGTAGATATTACCTATGAATGTAAATTGTAAATGGACTATACTAGTCTGCCAGAGATGAATGATAATGTTCTCTTGTGCATAGACGCATTTATGCATTTTCGAAAACTTATATAGATGCGTGCACTATAAATGTTTATAAAATACTCGTTGTATAGAAACTTGACGGTCAAAGATTTGTCGTAAGTTAAACTTCTAGAGTAGAACATTTTATTCATCTTGAAAGTTTAATGCAAATCAAAATGCATATGGGAAATATTAACTGTAATTATATACATGAAAACTGTATTATAAAGCAATTGTTACAGCATTTGTACTTGTGGTAACGCTGGTAATAAACAGATTGAAAGCACTTTGAGACCATTTATGAATTATGACTAGAATAGCTTGATTTTTGCCCTGTTTTATTTTTATTCGGGGTTATCTTATAAAATATTAAAGATGGTTAAAATTAATGCTGGGCCAACCTTTGCAGGGCGCTGTTTAAAAAATATAACTTTTCCGGCCTAGTGCCAGACGATTTTATGTACTCATCCAACCGAGGGGCGTATCACTCGCAAAAATCTCGTACACCTTCGCAAAAATCTTTGAAACAATGTCAAAAATCTTTAGAAATCTCTACCAAAGCTTTAAAATCACGAGAATCTTACAATCTTTATATTTCCAACATCACAAAAATCTCAAAAAATACAATAAATCTTGGGAAATCATGAAAAATCTCTTGAAATCTTAAAAAAGTTTTGAAATACTCAACTTTTTAAAAAAACCTCAAGATCTGTAAATAAATTCTTGAGATTTGTGAAAAAATCTCGTACGCTATTTTTCGAGTGATACGCCCCTTGCGTCCAGCGCCAGGGAGAATTCCTACATGACAGTGCTACATAAAGTGAAGCAAACCTTTAATTAAATTGCCTATATCAAGGTCTGGCATCGAACATATAAATAATATTTGAATTATTTCAAGAAGATTTGCAAAATATTTCCGTTTCAAAAATTTGATCTCCATTTTACAGGCTGTCAAAATTACCGGAAATGACATTCCGTATTTTCCACCGTGCCGAGGGGCTCGATGGAAAACGGGCAGTCTGTCTTAAAAGTGGTTGCAAACGCTAAACAGTCGATTTTAACTAGACTCCGTCTTCCACCATGATGTTTTTGAGTCAACAAACGAAAACATATTTACAAATTTCATTATGTCATTTCCGGTGATTTTGATCACCTGTCCTCTGCCTGTCCTATAGATCTGCAAAGATAAACTTTTTCTTACGAAAATACGTTTCAAATCGTCTTTGAATGGCGCAAATACAGCCGATTCCGTTGGAATGTAAAACATGATGCGTTCACGAAACACGTTGGAGTTACAGTTGGCAGTTGAATTTCATATGCGAAATGTGGCGGAAGAACAAGAAAGGCCGTCGGGATGTACTCCATTTTTTTCGTCGAACTTTGTATTTAAACGGGAAAGCCCATTTCACCAAACAGAAGATGTTTTGTAATAGCCCAAATCAAACAGAAGGGAGTTAGGCATTAAAAATACGGGTGTTTTTATGGGGTGGACTAGTGTGAAGTTTCAACTGCATTAACGGCTCCTATTTGGCGCTCGAACAAAACTCCCCTTAGAAACCTCGTCGGTTCTCGTTTGATCCTAGAAACGGTAATTTTTAAACAGCCCAAGGTGCTTTGCGAACGCATCATGTTTTACAGTCAAACAAACGGAGTTGGCTGAATGACAGATTTTTACAATCCCCGAACTTGGTAGGGGCAGTTAAGGAAATAGATATCTTTACCATATGTTTTGGAGTGAAGGATTTACAACCCTTTACTTTGGCGCTCTAGTTTGTGCAGCTCATGTTTCAATTGCCCTGTTTAACGCCATGCGATTTTATTCCTCATGCATGCGGTGAACACTTGGACAATTCTCCATGAGGGGTTAAGTTGCAGAGGTTTGGAACAATCGGATATACTGCAGAGGCTCCTGTACTCGAAATAAAATTAGACTTCTATCAACGGTTTATCTTGATGTTTCCTATAAACTAATGATTAGTCATGGCAAGTTTAGTTACCCAATCATCGGTGTGAAATCGGTTTCATATCAGTTTTCGTATAGCACAATGTATTAACGATGTTCTCCTAACTCTTCTCGGTGATCAATGAAGAAAAAGAATGATTTCCACTCGTTAGAAATGATTTTAGTCATCATCGAACCCAGACAATAAAGCCAGTAAAGACTAGTTTCTACTTGGAAATATTGTTCGCAAGATAGGAATGGAATAAAAAGTTTTCTTTGGGTTAAAAGTCGTTAGTTTGCCTGGCTCGAATGTCACAAGACAGAGCAAAATTTCTTGTCCGTCCCGGTCCTGCTCTGCACTCTGCAGAACACTTCTTTAGTAGAAGAAATGCGGGTTCGACTACCACCACCAACCATGATGTGAATCATCTACCCGGTTATTGACCATTCTGATTGTATAGCGGTTGTATGAAGCCCATTTGTTATTCAGCCGCCGACGGTTGGCGATATTCTCGCGACTTTTGTTTTCGATTCGTGGCCTTGGGTAAAAGTTGTCACTTTAGATAAACGAACATCATTCGGTTGTAATCGCAGAAATGAGCTTGCCGGCATCGGTTGTGAAGCGTAGTTCATATCCGAAATATTCTGTACGGTAGATATCGGCCGAGGAGGTTAGAAAAAGATACATACATGTTTTATTTCCGAGTGATAACTAAAGTCAGGGCAGTGGCCAGCGAAAAGTCCACTGCCTGTACTAAGTTAAGGAAACTAGGATATTGCGTGGGTGTATTTTGTGTGGCTGACGTGGTTTGCCTTGCGCACGTTGGATTGTTTGTTATAAATTGCAATCTTGAAATTGATGTTCTGTTATATTTTTCGTCAAAGGGTGTACAACAATGTTTATCTTTTGCGCAACTGCCATATGTGATGTGATTACTCAGCTGCGATATAGCAATCCATTTTCTTCAAGCAGCTAACTGGTTGCTACTTCACGGAAGCTTCCTCGCTAAGAGACACTAAACTTCAGGATGTCTCGTAAGATTCACTTTCTGTTGTTATTGCTACTTCAAGCCACCAATCCTGGGCAAGCCGCACCAGCTACTGAACAGCGAGATACTAGTCAAACCTCGAGTAGCATAATTGTAACGGAGAATGGTAAGTAGTTGTGGTCGTGAGTAATCTGACTTGGCAGTACAGTCCTATTACTCAAATCTTAACTATTTAACTGGAATTTTTACGTGCATTTCGATTTTCGTGTTGAACGATGTGAAAGAGTGGATAAGACTCGCCAGTCAACCTACTCGATCACATACGCTAAGAGGAGAAAGATCGCAGCAAAATCGCCCGTGTAAACGGGCCCTTGAACACACAACCTTACTACAATTGAAGACGACATATACTGGAAAACATTGTAAATAAAAATCGTGAAAAAATTCATTGTTGAAAAAACAACAGTATTCATCAACAAACGTAATTTTAGCCGAAAAAATACAAATTTGCGCATCAAAAATAGTCGTACGAATCTAGACACAAACCTGACAAACTTTCACGAACAGTTTGGCAATAAAAGAGTGTTGCTCTCAGATGTCAAATTTAACTGACTTCAAGAGAAGATTGCTTTTCTCTTGTTCCCCTGTTTTTATATATATAATTATATATATATATATATATATATAATTTTTATATATATATAATTTTATATATACAATTGGTTTTACAAAGGCCGTGCAAACTAGCTATAATACGATGGAACTGAATTAAAATGTATTGCGCTATAAACGCTTCACAGTATACTGAGTAATTAAATCAATCATTGGAAAGAATTAAAAGCGTTAGTCCAATTGAATTAATTTTTGAATTTTATTGTTGACATTTCGTGAGATAGCATGAGTGCGTCTCCAATTCACTTAAGAACTTTTCTTTGCTAGCAACGAACTTCAAAAAAATATGAAATGCGTACGAGATATATGTTGTGTTTTGGAAAAAATTAAACATATAATTATAAGTAATTTCAGTGTTTTTTAAAACTAGTTTTAATTAAACATGCATTCTATTGTTTGTTTACGATTAATTTTAATGAAAACTACTACAAAGTTTGTATGCTTTGCCTTTGTAATGCTCCATGAAATATTGATACAATGTGTTTTTGTTCACGTTCCTCGCCCTCTTTAGTTTCAAAAATGTCATGTACTGACCAATGAAATTCATGGTCATCAACAATTTTGCAGCAAACCATGTAAAAATTTAGACAGAGATAACGCACATATCCGATGCATGTCTTTTCGAAGGCGCGCAATAGTTTCACGATGGATTTCACCAGCTTACTTACAACGAAGCAGCCTTGGCCCTGAGCTATAGAGCCACATCGACGTACAGTAATTACGTATAATTCAGTTTCATGACTTATTTATCATCAATTAAGTTAACCTACTGTACTCTACATATATCAACCCATCCTGAAAACTCGCTGTGTAATATATCGGGCCAGTTTTTCGAAAGGTGGATCTGCTGCACGCATGGATGGTGAGTTTTTGTAGTCTTCTAGAAGTTTCCATTGATCGTTACAATATAAAATTATGGTTGATATTTACAAATTTAATTCTTTGGTATTTATATCTTTTACCAAAATGGAAGTCTCAGTATTTTTGGTCCAATTTTAGAAACAATTGAAAAATTCACTGCTCGATGGATAGCGCATGTAAAAAAAAACGAGTCCAATGAGTCTTGCTATCAATCTATTTTTATTATTTTGTTTAGATCTGTTGGAAGGAGATATGGTTCTTGATCAAACAGTCTGGAATATTGTCACTAATACGTCCGAAAAACGTAGCGCGGTGACAAATTCAGCAAAGTTGTGGCCTGGTGGGGTTGTTCCTTATGTCATCAACAGTCAACTATGTAAGATGCTTTTAAAATGCATTCGATGAAAAGACGTTGATGTATAGAATTTATTTAAAATTGGTTTAACTACTGCTGAAGTATTGTAATGGCATTACTTTTTCCTCAGCGAGTTTGATGCAATCGATTATACATCAAGCTATCAGAAATCTACACGCAAGTACTTGTATTCAATTTAAACCAAGAGCAAATGAAAGTTGTTTTGTAGAATTTATTAAAGGAAAAAGGTATGTTGCAGTAGGCTTGTCCACAGGTTTCTAAAGTTGGCAGAAAAACTTTTCCAGTTTCCAAAAAAACTTCTTGTAACCAAAATATCTTTACTCTACCATGCAAATTGTATTAAATTTCAAAGCAAATTGATGAAGATGAGTAAGGGATTGAAATAGTCTACAATCTTGGACAATTCTGGTTGAGCCTATTAAGTGTTTATAGGGTGATTGTTTGTAAACATTTCTTATACATTGTTTCATCCAGGTATGTTACCATGTTAACCCCCTTCTCCCTGTGCAAAGTTGATAGTATACTGCATTGCCTTGTCTCTGAGGTACAGTTTATGATACCCTACATTTATTTTATTTATTTTATTTTACAAGTTTGCCATGTATACAAATCAGGCTGGATACACCACACAGAAGTAAAACTTCCAATAACGGGGTTCCATCATTTACTAGTGACATGCACATCACAACATATTGTTACATTACATACACCAAATACGAGAAACAACGTCTAACGTAGATTATGAAAAAAAAACGCAACATGCTGAATTTAGCGTAGGATCCCATTTCCACAGACAAACAAATAGACAAAGAAGTAACTATTGAACAAATGAAAAAATTCATAGTCATTTAAAAGTTGCCAGCATTCTCCCAATATATAAGCAACTGCAGAAACAATAATGGTTTGATAGCGGGGCTACTCAGTAGGCACACTGGGAAGATACTGGCAGCTAGTCGATTAGCAACATACTTTTGAACGAATGTTCCACAACGAACGAGTTGTGTGACACTTTACACAGACCGATTTAAAAGTTCGTGGATCATCAGGATCGTAGATTTTACTTGTTATTTCTTTGTAGTAGTTGAAGAGAAGTTTTTTAAAAGAGGCCAATGACTTTGTGGTATCTCTTATTGAGCGAGGAAGAGTGTTCCACACGTTAGTAGCTCTTATGTAAAAACTAGTCTGAAATCTAACAGTTCTGCTCTTTGGCACGTTTAGTAAGATACCATTTGTTGTTCCGGTATTTCGTGTTTCCCGTATGTTAACTTTGACACATATATTACTATCAGAGTTGTTGATGATGCACTTGAAGATATAAATCATGTCTAAATACTCGTGCCAGTATGTTATAGGAAGCATGTCTAGTATCTGTAGCCTTTCTTTATATGAAACATGAGTTTGATATGGTAGAGAAAGGACAAACTTGGTGGCACGTCGCTGTACTCGTTCAAGAATGAGGATATTATTCACTGTCTGCGGTGCCCATACTTGACTACTGTATGCCAGATGACTTCTAACGATGGTTAAATATAAAAGCTTTCGAACTCGATGATTTCTAATCCCAAGTGATGTACGTTTTACCAAGCCTAACATCTTAGTAGTTTTTGATGAAACTTCATGAATTTGCTTGTTCCACTTAAGGTCGTTGGTTAGTGTCAAGCCAAGGTCTTTTTGACAAAATGATTGTTTCACTGGAGAATCGAGTAGTGTGTAGTGTGCAGGTGGGATTGTATTTGTTTCATGGGATCGTTTAAATCGTACAACGCCACATTTCGATTGGTTTAGGACCATCCTCCAATCATCACACCACTTGGTAATATTGTCCAGATCTGTTTGCAAGGTTGCGTGATCGTGGGCGCTTTGAATCGTGCGATGACATTTGGTGTCATCAGCAAACATTGCTATGGTAGTACCTTGAGACACGGAGGGAGGGAGATCGTTTACGTAGATTAGAAATAGGAGAGGGCCAAGTATGGATCCCTGGGGAACACCGGATGAAACTGGAAGTGGATTAGATGTAGCACCAAGAAAAGTCACTTTTTGGAATCGCCTGGAGAGGTAGTCCTTGAACCAGCAAAGAAGATTTCCTCTTATACCAAATTTATGCAGTTTCACCAGCAAAAGATCATGGCTGACTTTATCAAAAGCTTTGGCAAAGTCGAGATAAACACTGTCAACTTTACCTTTTCTTTCGAGTACACTTAAAATTTGATGGACAACACAAAGTAGCTGCGAGGTGGTAGACTTGCCTCTTAGAAACCCAAACTGTAATTCATAAAGTTGATTACGAACGTATTGAATGAGATGATTGTAAATACAACGTTCAAGCACTTTGGAAACGATCGACAGGAGGGATATGGGTCTGTAGTTGGTGACATCATCGAACGGGCTTTTCTTGGGAATAGGAGTGATATTAGCTTGCTTCCATCCGGATGGCAATTTTCCAGATGACAGGCTCTTGTTGTACAGTTCGCATAGCGATGAACTAATATTGGCTGCACAGTTCTTTAGCAACAATGCTGGAATTTTATCTGGACCAGTAGCCTTATCTACGTCGAGGGAGCGAAGCACGGCAAAAACTTCCTCTTCAGTCAGAGAGATGTCAGAGATGGTACTAAGGTCTGCTAGATCATCTTCACAAGGAAGGATTTGATCACCAGAAGTTTCGGATGGCTTGAACACTGAGAAGAAGTAACGATTTAACAGGTTTGCGATGTCTACTGGGTTGTTGGCTGTACAGACTATTGAGTTTGGTTGGGTCCATGTCATTTTTGTTGCGATATTTGAATGCTTGGAAGTGAACTTGAAAAGTGACCAGAACTT